>JAJIBD010035598.1:0-18386 GCA_021461705.1 Cryptotis parvus
TCTTCCTTCCTTCCTTCCTTCCTTCCTTCCTTCCCTTTATTTTTTACTGAAACACCATTAATTCAAAGTTACAAGAATCATGATTAAGTCCCTGAAATACTTAAAGGCCTAAGTATTTTTTTTTCATTTTTTCCTCTAAATTTCTCCACTAGATGCTGGAACAATAGTGTAGGGATTTAGGCCCTTTCCTTACATGCAACTAACCCAGATTCCTTTCCCAGCACATTGTATGGCCCCAAACACAAACAAGACTGATCACTGAGCACAGAGCCAAAAGTAAGCTCTGAGCACTACAAGTTGTGGTCCAAAACCAAGCACTAAATTGAGTTTTTTTTTTCATCAGTTCACCACTACAGCAGAGTCTTGAAATGAATGGTACAGGTACAGCCTTGCTAGGCTGCAAATCAGAACATAGATTTTCCTCTGCTAGCTACGAGATGGGCAATTCAAATGATGTTGACTATAAATATAATAAATAAAATAGCAAAATTCTGAATAAATCTATCTATGAAGGCTAAATGGTATTAGATAAGAAGTTATCACAGTGCTCTCCAACAGGGAATTCAATTTTCAAATCAAATTTCTTCCTGCCAACTACCTCTTTCAATTTCTGAGATAGTCTTGACCCATAAGTGAGACAAACTACAGGAAAAGGTAAAAACATTCACAATCATTATGGGTTAACATTCTAGGAAAGCAGAAAATCGCATGAGTTAGGAATAAGATTTTCTATTTAAATGCAAATAATCTGGGATAAACCTGAGGGGCAGTATAAGATGTTTGCAGATTTACTCCCACCAACAGATGGCCCAGGATTATGGCAAAATTCTTTAATGAGATGGTTAGGAATTTACTAACAAACCCACTGGGTTGGCTTCAAAAGTCACCTCATGCTTACAGCCTGTAAGCAACATTTATTTTAAGTAAGATATGCAAATTGAAATAAAACATATGAAATATGTGCATTGAAAATGACAGCACTCTTCCTTTATTCGTCATTGTCATGTAGTACACTGAGCACTTGAATTCTTTCATTTAATTCTACAAAAATTTTTGCAGTACTGCAGTATCCGCCTTACCCATCAATTTTCCCTTTTCTTTCTTCTACTCATCCTTCTCATTCTTCTCCTACTCCTTCCTCTCTTTCTCCTCCTTCTGAACCTCCTTTTTCTTCTTGATGCAGAATAAGCTCTGAAATCTTCCTGAGAGGTCAATGTGTGTGCCAAAGTCCCTAAACTAAGAGAAAATAGTTTTTGGATTTGAATTTAATGTCATGCTGCTTTAATAAAGGACTCTAGATGTGTGTTGTTTCCCTACTGCTTAGTTTTAGCAGTCTGTAGAGGGAGATCCTGTTGCCTTTCATTGGATTAAAGTAAAGAATGGAAAGAGGATTTACTCAGGAAACTTAGAGAGAGGATGAGCTGGAAGCCCTCCAAAGGTAGAGAATAGAAAGGGTAGGGAGCTGAAGTTGGAATTCCTGCTACCCAGAATTGCTGCCTAAGTCTGCCCGTTTTCACATCTCTAAGACCTCATCTTCCAACTCTTGCTATTTGACCCAAGCAGACCATTGCAATTCTGCTACAGCCTCAAAGTAGCATTCTGCATCTTTGTTTCCCAGGAAGTAGAAGTCCCTTTAGAAGCTTCCCAGAAATCTGCCCGTACAAAAGCACCTATGCTTTGTTTTTTGTTTGAAATGTATTAAAATGTGATTGTGCTTACTTTTTGAGCTGGAAACCAATCATGTACCCAAACACCATATTTTAGGAGTGAAAGATGTCAGCTCTGCCCTGCCTTCAAATACCCTGTGTTTTCTGTCTCACACCAAATAGCATGCAGCAAGTGGCTTTGTGGTGTCTTCTTTGGCTTGATTTGTACATCAGAGAGAGGCTGCTTCAAATATGGCACCATGACTCAGGTATTAAAGGTTTTTATGTTCTTTGCTTCTGTTCATTCTGCCCTTTCTCTCCATCTAACACAACTCTTAAATTATAAATCAGGCTGTTGAAGCATTGATTTTTCTCCTCAAGTTGAGGGAAAATCTTGTACAACTTTAAAAAAAACTTAAATAGTGAAAAAGTGAATAGTGAAAAGACCACCAAAATATTTTCATTTGACACGTGACATGCTGCTCATCTGAGAGTATCACTTGTATCACTTGTTTTCCTGTTGATCAACGATTTGCTCGGAGGGGCACCAGTAATATCTCCATATGTCCTGTAAAACGCTAGTGTAGTCAAAGGGCATCTGCTGGCTCCAGGAACATAAAGAGCTTCAAACCATTCCTTCAGGTCATGGGAATGATGTCTATAATTGTTACTGGTATTTGGCATTTCAGATAAGACATAGGTAGCTTGCCAGGCTCTGCTCTGGGTGGGATACTCTTGTAGTATTACCTTGTAATCTAGAGCATTTATTGATGAACCAGGCTTGTAATCAGCTCTTCTGCTGGGTGGAGCTCTGACAAGAGGGGAGTCCGGATGTGGAAAATGGCAACCCTAATGTGTCGGGGGTCCTCTAGTTTCTTCTTGCGAGGCTCTGCTGGAGTGGAAGGCCAGGGCTAGAACCTGCCTTCTCTCCAGGCACCTCGTTATCAGCTGGGCATAGGGAGAGCCGGTAGCAGCTCTGCCAAGTGTATGTGAGACTGAGAGATGTTTATATATTTTTTGCATTGCTGTCAATTGAATACAGAACCTCACACATGCAAACATGAGCTCTACAACTGAGCCATAATCTCCAACCTGAATATGGAGGTCCTTTTTTTTTTCTTTTTTTTTTACTTTTTTTTTTTTTTTTTGCTTTTGGGTCACACCCAGCAATGCTCAGGGGTTACACCTGGCTCTTTGCTCAGGAATTACTCCTGGTGGTGCTCAGGGAACCATATGGGATGCCGGGGATCAAACTCAGGTCGAGCTGAGCGCAAGGTAAACCCCCTACCCGCTGGACTATCACACCACCCTCAGGAGGTCCTTTTTTCTAAAGAAGGTGTTAGCTTATAATTTGACTTATAAGCAAAGCAATATAAATGATAACTCTTAAAATTATGCATTGCAAACCACGATTTGTGAGAGAGAGAGAGAGAGGAAAGGAGAGGAAAAGTGGGTAGAGGTAGGGTGGGGAGAGAGGAGAGGGAATCTGGTGGGAAATGTACACTGGTGGAGGGATGGGTGCTGGAACACTGAATAACTGAAACCTAATAATGAGTGATTTTGTGATTGTATATCTTGTGGTGGTATAAAAAATAGTTGTTGACTTACATATAGTGAAGCAGGCTAGTTGGAAATGAACATACAGCACCATTTTCCTTTCTTTTTAAAAAAAAGTTGTATTAAATCACTATGATTTACAAAGATATTCATAGTTGGGTTTTAGACATACACCGTGTTTCAGCACCAGGTTTTCTTTCCTCCACCAGGGTTCCCGGTCTCTCTCATCCACACCCCTATCCCTAGCCTGTACCTTGAGAGGAACATTTTTTTTTTCCTTTTTGGGTCACACCCTGCGATGCTCAGGGGTTACTCCTGGCTCTTCGCTCAGGAATTACTCCTGGCGGTGCTCAGGGGACCACATGGGATGCTGGAGATACAACCCAGGTCGGCCACGTGCAAGGAAAATGCCCTCCCCACTGTGCTATCACTCTGGCCCAAGAGGAACATTTTTAAGTTTGGTTATTTTGTTTGGATCTCTTTGTTTTCATTGGGTCTCTTATTTTTAGTGTCATTGACTTTGTGGTTTGGATACTTAGTTATACCACTCTTTCACAACGCCTGTATACTTGGATATCTTGACACACCATTTCTCTTCAATAACCTTAAAACTATAGAATCAGGGTAACAAATAAAATAGCTTAAAAAGCTGAACATATATTTTATCTACAGAATCCAGAGTTCAGTGATCTTTTGAGTAATCCCGATTTAATCCCTATCACCCTATGTGTTTCCCTGAGCATCCAGGAGTGGATCCCTGAGCACAATGCCAGTCCTGAACCCTGAGCAATTTGTCTAATTTATTTTCTCTAAATGTTCTAATGTTTAAGGTGCAACCTCTTTTAGAAAGCTTTCCCTAGCTGTTTTGCATTGCTAGACAGGAGAGAGCAGTGGCATCTTATGAACGCTCCTGCCCTAGTATATATATACCTAAATCAAAAGATTCAACGTGCTGAAATGTAATTAAACATTTGTCTCCCAACTAAACATTGAACTCCTTGAGAGCAAGAAACCACGGCATTTCCCCTCTTTATCTCCCACGCACAGTCTGAGGCAGAGTAGATACCCAGTGTGTTGTTTAAGAAATGAGCTGAACTTGGCCAGGGTTTAATGGAAATATGATTAATGATGAGGATGCTTGTCTAGAATGGCTTCCTTCCATTCAGCGAGATAAAATGTTTAGGGGCAAATTCAAACATGCATATAAAATAACAAACATGTAAACAAGACCCCAAGTATTTCTTCTCTACTCTGAGCCAAGAAACAGTGCCAAAATCTCATAAAAGCAAATTGGACAAAAATATACTTATGTTTGAACTTGTCAGAAATGTTGAGGGAATAGGATTTTTTTCTCACTAATTCATCCCTGATCAAGAATAGGTAGGCTGGGGGAATAAGATGCATATCAAAATAAAATGAGGTACCGTCTCACACAACAGAGACTGGCACATATCCAAAATAGCAAGAACAGCTGGTGCTGGGGTGGATGTGGGGAAAAAAGGGACTCATCCACTGTTGGCAGGAGTGCCGATTGGTCCAGTCCTTTTGGAAAACAATATGGGCATTCCTCCGAAAACTAGATATTGAGCTCCCATTTGATCCCAGTAATAGCACTCCTGGGGATATATCCTAGATTCCTAAGAACACATAGCATAAAAACTAAAACTATCTGTATTTCTTTATTCATTGCTGTGCTATTCACAATAGCTAGAATCTGGAACAACCTAGGTGCCCGAGAACAGAGGAATGGCTAAAGAAACTATGGTACATCTACACATGGAATACTATACAGCTGTCAGAAAAGTTGAAATTGTAAAATTTACCTGCAAATGGATGGGCATGGAGACTATCATGCTGAGTGAAATTAGTCAGAAGGAAAAAGACAGATATAGAATGACTGCATTCATTAATGGGGGTATAAATATATACTAGTGTTTAACTGAGTGTGGGGCAATGGTAATGTCAGACTAGAACTCACCATTGAATATACAAAAAGAGACTTACATGATAAACCCTAAATGTGTGCAGGGCTAGCTGCAAATGTGTAAAAGAAGGGGAGAGAGAGATGCAGAGACACAGAGAGAGACAGAGAGAGAAAGAGAGGAAAAGGGGTACCTGCTATTGACGCAACCGGGGATGGGCGGGAGGGGTGTGGGTATACTGGTGGCGGTGATGGGGCACTGGTGGAGGGGATGGGTGCTGGGATATTGTATTACCAAGAACCAATTATGAACACCTTTGTATATGTATGCTTCACTGTGGTATAATAAAAAATTAAAAAAAGAAATAGAGAAATAATAAAGTCATTTAAATATCTTTTTAAGAAAAAGAAGCTATCAAATAATAACCACACAAAATCTATCTTAGGTTTTGCATGATGATGCAATGTATTATCATTCCAAGCTAGAAAAATATTGTGCCAAACACAAATTCTTGACCAGTCTGATCTATGATATATTAATACCATCATCTTTGATATATTACAGTAAAAATGTATAGATATTTGCACTATACTGTTATAAATTCATCCCTAAAATACCTTTTGCAATAAAGATCATGCCTAACTATATTGTGCCCTTTTTGATAGCCAGAGAGATCCTAATGGGCTGAGTGCATGCAAAGCATTAAGTTTGATCCCTGCTACCACACAGGCCTTGTAAACTCCCAAGAAAGACCAGCAATACAATAAACCAGGAGTAACTTTGAACCACAGTGCTCAGGTGTGGCCCCCCCCCCAAACCAAAAAAAAAAAGGGCATCCAGATAGGCAAGGAAGAAGTCAAGCTATCATTATTTGCAGATGACATGATATTATACCTAGAGAACCCTAAACTCTCTACCAAAAAACTCCTAGAAACAATAGACGCATATAGTAGAGTGGCAGGATACAAAATCAACACGCAAAAGTCGGTGGCTTTCCTATATACAAATAACGAAAAGAGAAGAAAAGGGATATTAAGGAAACAATTCCATTCACAATTGTGCCACAGAAAATCAAATACTTAGGAATCAACTTACCCAAGTGTGTAAAGGACCTGTACAAAGAAAACTACAAGACACTGCTCCAAGAGATAAAAGAGGACACAAGGAAATGGAAACACATTCCCTGCTCATGGATGGGGAGAATCAACATTGTCAAAATGGTAATACTCCCTAGAGCTCTATACAGATTCAATGCAGTCCCTATGAGGATACCCATGACATTCTTCAAAGAAATTGACCAAACAATCCTGAAATTTGTATGGAACGATAAACCCCTAAGGATAGCTAAAGCAATCCTCGGGAAAAAAGAAGATGGGAGGCATCACCTTACCCAACTTCAAACTGTACTACAAGGCAGTAGTAATTAAAACAGCATGGTATTGGAATAAAAACAGACCCGTGGACCTATGGAATAGAATTGAGTATCCTGACACCCAACCTCAAACACATGATCATTTAATCTTTGATAAAGGTGCAACGAGTCTAAAATGGAGTAAGGAAAGCCTCTTCAACAAGTGGTGTTGGGAAAACTGGGCAGCAACATGTAAAAAAAATGAATTTGGACCTGTGTCTAACACCATGCACAAAAATCAGATCAAAAGTGGATTAAAGATCTCAATATCAGACTTGAATCCATAAAGTACATTGAAGAAAATATAGGAAAAACCCTCCATGACATTGAAGCTAAAGGCATCTTCAAAGATGAAACATCTCTAACAAAGCAACTAGAAGAAAAGATAAATATATGGGACTACATGAAACTAAAAAGCTTCTGCACCTCAAAAGAAACAGTGACTAAGATACAAAAGCAGTCCACAGAATGGGAAAGAATATTCACCCAATACTCATCTGATAAGGGGTTAATATCCAGGATATATCAGGCACTGGTAGAACTTTACAAGAAGAAAACAAACAACCCCATCAAAAAAATGGGGGAGAAGAAATGAACAGAAACTTCAGCAAGGAAGAAATTCGAATGGCCAAAAAAAATATGAAAAAATGTTCATCATCACTAATCATCAGAGAGATGCAAATCAAAACAACAATGAGATACCACTTTACACCACAGAGACTGGCACATATTCAAAAGAACAAGAACAACAAGTGCTGGCGTGGGTGTGGGGAAAAGGGGACACTCATCCATTGTTGGTGGGAATGCCGGCTGGTACAGCCTTTCTGGAAAACAATATGGACATTCCTCCAAAGACTAGAAATTGAACTCCCCATTTGACCCAGCCATACCACTCCTGGGAATCTACTCTGGGAAACCAAAAATACGCAGCGGAAACACCATCCCTACTTTTATGTTCATAGCAGCATTATTCACAATAGCCAGAATCTGGAAGCAACCAGAGTGCCCGAAAATCGATGACTGGATAAAAAGCTTTTGGTACATCTACACAATGGAATACTATGCAGCTGTTAGGAAAAATGAAGTTATAAAATTTGCCTACAAATGGATGGACATGGAGAAGATTATGTTGAGCGAAATTAGCCAGAAGGAGAGAGACAGTTACAGAATGACTGCATTTATCTGCATAACATAAATATATAGGTACATATTATGATACCAATATCCAAGGTCAAGTGAAACATACATCAGGAGGTCCTGTCAAAGGTGGAAATTATCACAAACGTGGGAGTCAGAGGCTAGGTAAGACAGAAAATGGAACAGTGTGCTAACAATTGTGAGGGTACTAATGCCAACCTAGAACTGAGCATTAAATAGAGGCAAAAGGATACACATGACAACCCTTTAATGTATGTTCTGTAATCCATAGTCTGGAGAGGAAGGAAAAGAGAAAGAGAGAGAAATTGAAAGAAATAAAGAACCTGCCATGGAGGAGGGCTGGGGGGAGGGGGAGGGAACCGGGGGACGTTGGTGGTGGGAGATGGGCACTGGTGGCGGGATGGGTCTGCTACACTGTATGACCAAAACCCAAATATGAACTTTTTTAATTGTATATCTTTGTAATTGTAAAAATAAAAAAAATTTAAAAAAAGAAGTGAATATAGAGGAGGAAAAAAAAATATATATTTCCCATTTAAAACATGATAAGCCTGAAATAATTGCTCAAAACACTGAGCAGATACTTTTGCTGTGGGAGCATGGGTTTGATGCCCCTCTATCACATGGTACATTGAGCACCAACATCCTAAGTAATCTCTAGGAACAAAAGTTGGAATAGCTCCCCATGCATCAGCAAGTGTGAAACCCAAGCCATAAATAAAGACTGCAGAACCTCAACATGCAATGTATTATCATTCCAAGCTAGAAAAATATTGTTCAATATTGGCCTCAACATGAATACCACTATGTCTAAACAACAACAAAAAAGTTCTATTCAGAACCAAACAACAGAATACAGAACACATGGAAGACTTTGGACATGGTGAAACATGCATGCACTTTCATTAATCCAAGGTGTCATGGGTTGGAAAAATTCCCACTACCTGGGGTCTTCTTAGACTAGAAAAACAAACAAAGTAATATCACTGTCATCTCTAGCCTTCTTAGGCTAAACAAACAAAGAAATTAACATCAGAGAGAATAGGAGAAAAGACATATAATAACAAATGAAAGAAGAATTTACTTGACTATGTGTGTTTTTTAAAATGAACAAACTTTAAGTTGTCAATAGCTAGAGAATGGTGTGGAACCTATGCCAGCCCTGAGAGAGAAAAGGATCTCCATAAAGAGAAAAGAGTGATTCATGTGACAAACATATTTACCCCAAGTTCTTGCTTTGCCTTAAGTAAATATTTGGCAATAAAATATTGTGTCAAGCACAACCATAAATATAGATGATCTATGTTTTAGCAAGTGATGAAAGTGTCTCCTGAGGCATGTAAAAGCTTGCATTGCCCTTTGTTCTATATACCAAGGTGATCCCTTGTACATTTAAATTTTTTGTGAAAAGTCTATCTGAAACTTCTTGGATGAATCAAGAAAAGATCCCAAGTCCCTATGTCATCTCTGGACAAACATCCCCTCAGTTCTACCAGTAGGGGAAATAAAGTCATATTTCCTCAAAGTTCCAAGGTATATTTGGTCTTGTAGTTAGTTGATTTAGATACATATGAAGATTTTATTTCCTATCTTTTGGCTTCAGTAAAATGGGTTTCTAAATATCAGTGTTCACAAATACCAAGTACCTCCCCATGGATTATAAATCTGTAAATGCCAGTTATAGCATTCAGCAGAAAGGGTGAAGGAATCAAGTAGGAAGGGAATTCTCTGTTATCAAACTGGACCCTCCAATCAAAGCTCTTCATTTCAATATCAGGTCTTGATACAAATGTGTACTTGACGTATATTCCTTTTGAAATATATAGAATTTCTAAATTGCAATTCTCCTGACATTGTAATCAATCTCTATATGTTGAGCACTTTCTAGGATAAATAACCATGCAGGAAAAATGTTATATGTAAAAAATAAACATGTAAATATAACTTGCTGATATTTCATAAATCCATGCCTTTCCTGATCTTTCATAAGCCCTAGAAGAAATGTTTTAATTTTCAACATATCATAATTTTTTATTTCATAAAACAGCTCAAGAGATTCTCAGAGTCATCATGGTAATGACCATTTTTCAAAATATTTCCAACATAAGTCGAATATCCTTTAAAAAATGCCAACTACAGGATCAAACATGATTTTTATGAAATCTGCAAGTCTACATTATTTTGCCCATTTTGAGAATTTAGTAAAGATATAGGTAATAGCTACCATTGGAAAATTATGAAGATAGAAAGATGAAATATCCATTATCTATCCTTAAAGAGTTTGGAGAATAGATGAGGAATAAAGATTTTTTTCAAAAAACTGTGTTTCTATCCAAGTCCTAAAACTAAGTTATAACATCATATTACTTCCTAGAAGACACAGCAGAGGACATTTCTTAGAAACAATATTGAACAGAGAAACTGGATGTGTCTTTAAGGCAACATATGCTGGAAATGAGAGTGCTATTTCCAAGTCAGTCATTATCAGCCTCGTAATTGAAAGCAAACTGGGAGAAACGCGCAGCAACCCAGTGTCTTCTGACACAAAAAGCAGTGTGCAGACATGCGGCTGTGGTTCCAATTCTCACTTTGTAAACAGATACGTGATCCTGATTGGTTTCTTCCTTGCTTTGGTTTCTTGAAATTGATGTTCGTTTCATTCGTGGTAGGAAATCATTGTTCCATAGAATAAAATCGCACATGTTTCTCACTTGTTTGAAAAAAATAAAATGGCAGGATTTGTATTGTGGCAATGGTCTATGTGCTCATAGAAGCACAGCTCTTTCTAAAGATAGATTAAATTTGCATTTGCATCAAGTTATTAATGAAATAACCCTTGTGCTAAGTACAAGAATTAATAATAGGGGCCGAGCTATAGTCCAGCTGGTAGGAGTTTGTCTTGCGTATGGCTAACCAGGGTTCGATCCCAGCATCCCATATATTCGCTGGAGCCCCCCCCAGGGTGATTCCTGAGAACAGAACCAGGAGTAACTCCTGAGCACGCGGTGTGACCCAAAAAAAGCAAAATAAATAAATAAATCAATAATAAAAATAAATATAAAAGGATGCAAGACTTCAGAGTTTAACTATGCTGCCTTTCAAGCCCGTGACCTTGAGGAAGTCAATTTTTTCTGAGTCTTGTTTTGTTTTCCTGTTGTACAAACATTAGATATCAAGCACCATAATTAGAAAGTCTGTTATTAGCATCATGTTTTTTATCATTAACAAAAATGCTATTATATTTTGTAACATTTTTTTTCTAATTACCTGCAATGTATTTGAGAATGTTTCACATCATTTATTTACAGAAAACTAGAAATGAAGAAACATTCTGTCAATCAGAAATTTGACAAGATTGATTTAGGATAGTGAGTCTTCACTTCTTCCTAACTACTGTTTCTTTTGGCCCTTGGAGCAGTTCTTTTCTCCATTTGTTTCCACTCTAATTTTTCACCCCATCAGATAATCAAAGGATAAAATGATTGTTCTTTTGTCTTTTTGATTGTGTTCCTGGTGTGGTGAAATAGAGGATTTCAGAAAAGGAAGCAAAAAACTTAAAAGGTCATAAAGTCACTGAGAACAGTATCAGGGAAGAGAGACATAGGTTCTGGGGTAAATCAGTATATAAAATCAGAAGAGAGAATGTTCAAGATGGAAGGTCACAGGACCTTCACTGATTGAAGCCAATCTTTCATAATAAGAACAAGTAAGAGTGTCTCCCTAGAAACTCTCACATAAATAAGACCTATCCATCTCTGTCTCAGAGTTTAGGAATAGGGACTGCAGAAAGTAGTGTATATAAAGTCGGACCAGAATGATAGTAAAGGTATTAAAGTACTTGCTGTTATGCCTCTACATTAGTTCAATCTTTTCGCCACCAATATGGTCCTCCAACACCTGCCAGTGGTGATCTCTGAGCACAGAGTAAGAATAATCCCTGAGCTGGGTGTGCACCTCCAAACATAAAGCAATCAATGTGTATAGAATTGTTTTGAAAACACTAAATTTCTAAGAAAATATTATTTTTAAAATCCCTGTCCTGGGAACGCGCGCCAGCACACTGGTCTCCTTTGGAATCTGATTGACTTTGCATCCGGACTTGTTCCCAAGTTTACGTTCTGACACCTCTCTCTCTCTCTCTCTCTCTCTCTCTCTCTCTCTCTCTCACACACACACACACACACAAAATCCTGTGTCGGGCTTCCCTCTTTCTTTGCCTCTCAAACTGTGTGAATTGTGAGGTGGCTCAGAACCGATTTTCCTTGAAAAACCGATTTTCCTCCATGGCGAGCTACCAGAATCTCCATGGGGCTTGGTCATCAAGTCTTGCCATTCTCAACTCCATAGGCCAACATTCTGGACTCAAAACCACCTATGGTCAGCTGAGGCGAGAAAGTGACATGTGCATTCGAGGCCGCCCCTACCACCCTCCAGAATATTACTGAAGATGAGCCCGGCTCCTCAGAGTCCTACCCTACAGCGAAGACTATTTCAAGCCCAGGTATGCTTGATCCAGAGACTCAGACACATGGGGCAGAGCCGCTACTAGCTCTCCCGTGCTCAGCTGATCATGAGGGCACCCAGGAGGAAGGCAAGTCCTAGCCTTGACCTGCCATCCCAAAAAAGAACCCCCGCAAGAAGTCACAGAACCCCCTCACCATTAGGGCCACCATTTTCGATATCTGGACTCCACAGCTCCTCATAGCTCCACCCAAGAGAAAAGTTGATTTCCCCCATTGTGATTTATCAGTAAATGCACAAGATGAGAGCCTACTTGAGAGTATACCACCCGCGGTAGAGTATAGCAAGCTAGACTCTGCTTGAGTCTAGCTTGCAGAGTCTGCGCTACTTTTGACTCCATGTCATATTTGATATGCCAAAAACCAGTAACAGGTATCGACCTCATTCCCATGACTTGAAGGATTGGTCTGAGGCTCTTCGTGTTCCTGGAGAAAGTAGATGCCCTTGGACTACACTAGCATGTGACAGGACTATGGAGATGTACATTGGTGCCCCCTTGAGCAAATTGATGAACAATGGGAAGACAAGTGATGCAAGTTAAAGGAAGTTCTTATCTACCCCCATCCGCATGGGAAGTCCAGTATCCATTGTGTTTCCTCCACAAGGAGCCTCTAGCCAGGAGAGGAGCACCACTGTGCTTAGCAATAGGTACTAGACCCGCAGAGGGGCATGATAAAACCTATTCTGGATGGGCAAATCAGTTCTGGATGCTAAAAATAACAGCTTTGGGTCTTGAGCTGATATACACAGGTGCTAGCCCCCAAAGAGAGGGGTGGAATGTAAACACCGGAGGTTTCAATCAGCCCCAAGCCTAAGCTTGAACCAAAGATCCGTGAATGGTCTCAGGTAGGAAGAAGGTGATTAAATTGGCTGAGTAACAATGACCTAGAGCACCAATGCTACCTACCCCCACTAGCACCAATGGCAGCAGATCCCTTTCACACCATGATTTGCTGCCATCTGACACTGCCTTCACACTACAAGCTGCACTGCCTATGGCACAAGAAGCCATCCAGGAGTTACAGGGACACTGGCTTCTGGGCCATTTCCCCAAACGTTCTTCAGGGTCAGCACTAATGAAAAATGCCATAGGATTCTACCGAGAAGAAAGTCAAGTTCTGAGTTCTGGTGTGACCAGAACATAGAGATCAAGCAACATGATGTCTCACAGGAGCATGCTGGAGGGCTTGGAGGACCTTCTAGACCGAGGAGAGGTCGCTTTAGGCCGGCCGCTAGCTGCAAGGAATTCTGGCATTCATAAAATTCTGGGGCAGCAAAGACAGAGACCAAAGTGCAGGCACTGATGGCCCAATGTGAGCCCGGACTCCAGGTAAGGGGCCACTGCAAACCGCTAATGCAGCACCTAGGGCTGAGCCTCTCTCCCGCCCTGATACAAAAAAAAAGAAGGGCAGAGTTTGGGAGTGACAGAAAATGAACTGAAATGGCTAACTGTGACATTCCACTTTCCAGGGCAGTTTCCGTCACAGAGAAGAACTGGGAAGAACTTTCAGCCACCCTAGGAACTACCTGCTCCGGTCACCTAGCCTATGGGTGGGGTGCCCATTTCTCCTGAGAGAACTATAGGATTCTGCACCTGAAAACAAAGAGATGAGTAACAGAGACCCCGAGTCAGGCAGCACTTAGGGCTCTTTCTGCGGTTGCTGACCAGGGACCAAACCCTTGTGGTGAAGGTGATGCAGAAGCCGTTGAGAGGTGTCTATGGATCCCTTAGCAATTCCCAGGTCCTTCAAAACATCCAAGAATGAAAATACTGATGAATAAAATGCTCAGACCAGAGTTGAAAAGGAGAAAAGTTGATTTGAAAGCAGTAGAAAAAGAAGCTCTCCAAGGGAGGAACTTAGTATAAGACTACGCTAAAAGTAAGTTTTTTTTTAAGTATTTTATTATACCACCGTGAGATATGCCAAATAAAAAGATATACAATTAAACGCTCATGTTTGGGTTTGGTCATACAGTGTTCCAGCACCTGTCCCTCCACCAGTGCCCATCTCCCCCACCACCAACATCCCCGGTTCCCTCCCCTCTCCCCCAGCCCCACCTCCATGGTAGGTTCTTTATTTCCTTTCCTTTCTTCTCTTTTCCTTCCCTTCCAGACTATGGATTATTAAAAGTAAGTTTTATTTCTAAATTCTTTTAAAGGCCCTTGTATTGCTGTCAATCAAGTATCACTGAGAATGCTGAAGCCTTTAGGGTTCTGGTTTATTTCGTGTTTGGCCATCTGCCTTAGGGATTCTACATAATCTTTGTCTTGAGAGTCCTAGTTCTGGGACAGAATAGTGTGGTTCTGGGAAACCCAGAGATGGGGAAGGTGTGGTATATGGATGAGGTGCATGGTGGGATTGTTGGGGAGAAATGAGCTGCTGGCAAGGGAAAGCTTGGGCCCTCCTGTTGACCAAGGGAAACTGAAGCTTCCTCTTTCTGAACCATGGGATAAGAAGAGATAGTTTAAATTAGAAATTCGGTTCAAGTTACTTGAATTGTTAATCATTATTTCTAAGCTTCCCCTAAGCTTCCAATAGAACATCCTTTATCAGATTGATGTTCTTTCTTTGTAGTCTCTTTATGAATTTGAGGAGCCAGACAGTTCCTGGTATGCTATGAATATTATTGTATTTTTACCATAAAAATAATAGATTGAAGGTAGTACAAAAAGTGATTTCTCCAATCTATGTGTTATATCACTTGTATCACTTCCCATTGTCCATCAATTTGCTGAGTGGGTAATAGTAACATCTCCACACATCCTTGTCACAGTATGTAACCCAAGGGCATCTGCTCACTCCGGGAATATAAAGAGCCCCCAAATCATTCAAGGTAAGATGTATATATATATATATATATATATATATTATATATATATATATATACATATATATATATATAGAGAGAGAGAGGTAGAGAGGTGAGAGGGAAAATAAAAAAGCAAAATACATTCTCATCAAACTGCTAGAGATGCTTAGACCCTGAATCACCAACTTAGATTACAAAGAAGGAAAGGAGAGATGGAATAGGAAGGGGGATATTAGGGCAACAAAAAAAAAAAGATATTGGGTGGATTTCGACTTATGGTAGAGTGCAGTATAGTGAAGGGCCTTAGGATTCTGACTCAGTTGTGCTTTTAGAGAGTAAACCACAAGTTACTCCAGAGCTTTCGGCAAGTTAGTTATACAAGAATGAAGGCAAAGATTTTAACTAGGTAAGAAAAAAAAAATATTTAGACTCCAGACATTTAGGGCAGAGTAAAAGCTTCTTACATTGAAGCAACTTTTATTCAGATGAAAGAGAATGGATATGAGTAAAATGGAAAGCCAAATAAAAGATTCAGAAAAAAAGAAGTGTGAGGGAATGAGTGAAACATACTGATGCATACTGTGTGGGTTTCGAAGAATTTCTATGAGATGCAAAGTAGTTTCTTTAAATATATTTTATTATACCACTGTGATATAGGTACCATAAAGAAGCTTATGTTTAAGTTTAGCCCATACAGTGTTCCAGCACCCATCCCTCTCCATTAGTGCCGGCTTCTCACCACTTCCCTCCCCCCATACCCCAGCCTGCCTCTATGGCAATTTCCTTCATATCTCTTTCTCTCATTCTCTTCTCTCTCTCCTGATCTATCTTACTCTTTTTCAAGTGTACCAGGTAAAGAAGAAAAACTTAGGTCTCACTTCTCAAGGTGCATGTGTTTATCCTAATTCAGAAGATCCATCACGTTACGGGTCTCTTAGACTTTCACCTCCCACACAACCCCACCAAGGTTTTCTAGTTTGTCTGTGATAAGCTTACCAAGGTAATCCACCAGTATCCAAGGTGTGACAATGGGGGTGGAAGGAAAGAGAAAAGGGGAGAAATGAAGGAATAGAGACTAGGCAAAGAATAAAACAGAGGGAGCAAACAAGAAACCATTGCTGCAATATCATATGTAATGAATATGCAAAGTTCATTGCATAGTTTTCAGTTCCACCCAATTATGTATAAACCATAAAATAATGCAAAGTACATCACAGTTTTGCTATGAAGATGATCATAGTATAGAAAAACATTTTGAAGTTTTTAAAGTATTCTGTTAGCCTCCTTTATTATTAGTTAAATTCTGTGTAGAAAAAGAAGGTAAATGCATTTATACTTTGACAATAAGTAGTATTTCTGTTGAATTGCCCTCCCTTAGACATACTATCACTAAATTGAAGATAATGATAATGATCATGATGATTTAAAAATTGAAATATCTGTAGCTAGAAGCTTTCTGGATTTCTCTTCAAGGTACTCTCCCATTCTCTTGTCTAGTTAGATGCGCTTCATTCTATTCAAAATGACCTAAATTCAATAATCAAAGGCAATTCTTTCACCTTTTCAGGGGTGCTAAGTTGGTAAAGTAATAAAAGTAATTTTAATTTCTATTTTCATTAAAGTCTCTTTTTTTTTTTTTTTCTTTTATCTTTATTAGCTTTAATATACTGTTACCAAACAGGTTTACTATTTTTCGACATATCTCAGATTCCAGCATGTAACTTAGTCTCACAAAGTACCAATTTTAAATTCTTTTTTTATTTTTTTATTTTTACAATTCCAAGATATGCAACTAAAAAGCTCATATTTGGGCTTTAGTCATACAGTGTTCCAGCACCCATCCTGTCACCAGTGCCCATTTCCCACCACCAATCGAACTCCTCCTGGCCCCTCCCCCCCCCCCAGCCCTCCTCCATGGTTCTTTATTTCTTTCCCTTTCTCTCTCTTTCTTTTTTCCTTTCCCTCCAGATCTGAGATTACAGAACATACATTAAAGGGTTGTCATGTGTATCTTTTGGCTCTATTTGGCCGCTCAGTCTTAGGTTGTATTAGTACTCCTCGACAAAGCTAGCATATTGTTCCATTTTCTGTCTTACCTAGCCCCTGACTCCTCACACGTTCCAGATAATTTTCACCTTTGACAAGACCTCCTGATATATGTTTCACTTTGACCTTGGATATTGTATTATAATATGTACATTTATATTTATGTTATGCAGATAAATGTACAATCTTCTGTATCTGTCCCTCTCCTCTCTGGGGCAAACTTCGCTCAACATACTCTTCTCTATGTCCATTCATTTATAGGCAAACTTTATAACTTATTTTTCCTTACAGCTGTATAGTATTCCATGTAGTAAATGTACCAAAGCTATCCAATCTGATTACTTAAATATTTCACTTAGCCTCTAGTACCAGGGATATTCTCAGATTTGCACACCAAGCTTCTGAACATGAGCGGAAAACCCCTTCTAGAGTGGAGCTAGAAAACTAGACAGCTCATGCAGCATAAAGAATTAGAAGCTGGATTTGTACATCTGATAACCAACAGAATAAATTTATTATTTTTGTATCGCAAACCTTCCATAGAACGTAAATCTCAGGGTAAACAAGTGGGACTTCTAAGTTCAGCTCAATGTTGAGGCTAATTTACCAAATGACATCAGCTTCCACAGGTAGGGGAGTTAACCCTTATAAGATTATCTCCCGTCTCATTGTAACCTCATTCCAGCTATGGATCAGACAGTATCTAGAAAAATGTCCTAAGAAGGGACCCAACAAAACGTAGCACATGATACCAGTCCGCGTAACGAGTGACTTTAAAAAATTTAAAAACAGTGTGTAGGCATAGTCCATAATCTCTAAGAACATTGCAGTAATTTCCTATACAGGGTGACCGGATGACCCGATGGGTCTAGAGTGGTGAGTTAATGTAACCCTATTTAAAACCTTTCTAAGTATATTTTGGACCATATTTAGCAAATTTGCTCTAACATAGCAATAAGTAAGCATTATTCAGTATAGGCTCAGAATAGGTCCATAAAACAGCAGTTGTGGAAACTTGAAATCATGATGATCCAATCCTAAACAATACAGGCAATGCTTATGACTTTTTATTAATACGATTCTATTTCTATGTGGCAATATTCAATATAATCATGCCAGTTAGTAGATCAGGCAGGTGGTAGTTAGAAAGTAGAAGGTCTTTGGAGAGAGGTACATAGTAATCGATTGGTGTTTAATGATGAATGCTTGTAAGCAATATTATAATCTGAAAACTTTGTACTTTGTAAATCACAGTGTTTAAGTTGGGAGGGAATTAAAAATACAGACTTTCTGTCCCCACATCAAGTGTCAGTC
>JAJIBD010035599.1:0-28640 GCA_021461705.1 Cryptotis parvus
CAAACCAAAAAAGGGACATCCCAGATAGGCAAGGAAGAAGTCAAGCTATCATTATTTGCAGATGACATGATATTATACCTAGAGAACCCTAAACTCTCTACCAAAAAACTCTAGAAACAGAGGCGCATATAGTAGAGTGGCAGGATACAAAATCAACACGCAAAAGTCGGTGGCTTTCCTATATACAAATAACGAAAGAGAAGAAAGGGATATTAAGGAAACAATTCCATTCACAATTGTGCCACAGAAAATCAAATACTTAGGAATCAACTTACCCAAGTGTGAAAAGGACCTGTACAAAGAAAACTACAAGACACTGCTCCAAGAGATAAAGAGGACACAAGGAAATGGAAACACATTCCCCTGCTCATGGATGGGGAGAATCAACATTGTCAAAATGGTAATACTCCCTAGAGCTCTATACAGATTCAATGCAGTCCCTATGAGGATACCCATGACATTCTTCAAAGAAATTGACCAAACAATCCTGAAATTTGTATGGAACGATAAACCCCTAAGGATAGCTAAAGCAATCCTCGGGAAAAAGAAGATGGGAGGCATCACCTTACCCAACTTCAAACTGTACTACAAGGCAGTAGTAATTAAAACAGCATGGTATTGGAATAAAAAACAGACCCGTGGACCTATGGAATAGAATTGAGTATCCTGACACCCAACCTCAAACACATGATCATTTAATCTTTGATAAAGGTGCAAACGAGTCTAAAATGGAGTAAGGAAAGCCTCTTCAACAAGTGGTGTTGGGAAAACTGGGCAGCAACATGTAAAAAATGAATTTGGACCTGTGTCTAACACCATGCACAAAAAATCAGATCAAAGTGGATTAAAGATCTCAATATCAGACTTGAATCCATAAAGTACATTGAAGAAAATATAGGAAAAACCCTCCATGACATTGAAGCTAAAAGGCATCTTCAAAGATGAAACATCTCTAACAAAGCAACTAGAAGAAAAGATAAATATATGGGACTACATGAAACTAAAAAAGCTTCTGCACCTCAAAAGAAACAGTGACTAAGATACAAAAGCAGTCCACAGAATGGGAAAGAATATTCACCCAATACTCATCTGATAAGGGGTTAATATCCAGGATATATCAGGCACTGGTAGAACTTTACAAGAAGAAAACAAACAACCCCATCAAAAAATGGGGAGAAGAAATGAACAGAAACTTCAGCAAGGAAGAAATTCGAATGGCCAAAAAAAATATGAAAAAATGTTCATCATCACTAATCATCAGAGAGATGCAAATCAAAACAACAATGAGATACCACTTTACACCACAGAGACTGGCACATATTCAAAAGAACAAGAACAACAAGTGCTGGCGTGGGTGTGGGGAAAAGGGACACTCATCCATTGTTGGTGGGAATGCCGGCTGGTACAGCCTTTCTGGAAAACAATATGGACATTCCTCCAAAGACTAGAAATTGAACTCCCATTTGACCCAGCCATACCACTCCTGGGAATCTACTCTGGGAAACCAAAAATACGCAGCGGAAACACCATCCCTACTTTTATGTTCATAGCAGCATTATTCACAATAGCCAGAATCTGGAAGCAACCAGAGTGCCCGAAAATCGATGACTGGATAAAAAGCTTTGGTACATCTACACAATGGAATACTATGCAGCTGTTAGGAAAAATGAAGTTATAAAATTTGCCTACAAATGGATGGACATGGAGAAGATTATGTTGAGCGAAATTAGCCAGAAGGAGAGAGACAGTTACAGAATGACTGCATTTATCTGCATAACATAAATATATAGGTACATATTATGATACCAATATCCAAGGTCAAGTGAAACATACATCAGGAGGTCCTGTCAAAGGTGGAAATTATCACAAACGTGTGGGGAGTCAGAGGCTAGGTAAGACAGAAAATGGAACAGTGTGCTAACAATTGTGAGGGTACTAATGCCAACCTAGAACTGAGCATTAAATAGAGGCAAAAGGATACACATGACAACCCTTTAATGTATGTTCTGTAATCCATAGTCTGGAGAGGAAGGAAAAGAGAAAGATAGAGAAATTGAAAGAAATAAAGAACCTGCCATGGAGGAGGGCTGGGGGGAGGGGGAGGGAACCGGGGACGTTGGTGGTGGGAGATGGGCACTGGTGGCGGGATGGGTGCTGCTACACTGTATGACCAAAACCCAAATATGAACTTTTTAATTGTATATCTTTGTAATTGTAAAAATAAAAAAATTTAAAAAAAAGAAGTGAATATAGAGGAGGAAAAAAAAATATATATTTCCCATTTAAAACATGATAAGCCTGAAATAATTGCTCAAAACACTGAGCAGATACTTTGCTGTGGGAGCATGGGTTTGATGCCCTCTATCACATGGTACATTGAGCACCAACATCCTAAGTAATCTCTAGGAACAAAGTTGGAATAGCTCCCCATGCATCAGCAAGTGTGAAACCCAAGCCATAAATAAAGACTGTAGAACCTCAACATGCAATGTATTATCATTCCAAGCTAGAAAAATATTGTTCAATATTGACCTCAACATGAATACCACTATGTCTAAACAACAACAAAAAGTTCTATTCAGAACCAAACAACAGAATACAGAACACATGGAAGACTTTGGACATGGTGAAACATGCATGCACTTTCATTAATCCAAGGTGTCATGGGTTGGAAAATTCCCCACTACCTGGGGTCTTCTTAGACTAGAAAAACAAACAAAGTAATATCACTGTCATCTCTAGCCTTCTTAGGCTAAACAAACAAAGAAATTAACATCAGAGAGAATAGGAGAAAAGACATATAATAACAAATGAAAGAAGAATTTACTTGACTATGTGTGTTTTTTTAAAATGAACAAACTTTAAGTTGTCAATAGCTAGAGAATGGTGTGGGAACCTATGCCAGCCCTGGAGAGAGAAAAGGATCTCCATAAAGAGAAAAGAGTGATTCATGTGACAAACATATTTACCCCAAGTTCTTGCTTTGCCTTAAGTAAATATTTGGCAATAAAATATTGTGTCAAGCAATAACCATAAATATAGATGATCTATGTTTTAGCAAGTGATGAAAGTGTCTCCTGAGGCATGTAAAGCTTGCATTGCCCTTTGTTCTATATACCAAGGTGATCCCTTGTACATTTAAATTTTTTTGTGAAAAGTCTATCTGAAACTTCTTGGATGAATCAAGAAAAGATCCCAAGTCCCTATGTCATCTCTGGACAAACATCCCCTCAGTTCTACCAGTAGGGAAATAAAGTCATATTTCCTCAAAGTTCCAAGGTATATTTGGTCTTGTAGTTAGTTGATTTAGATACATATGAAGATTTTATTTCCTATCTTTTGGCTTCAGTAAAATGGGTTTCTAAATATCAGTGTTCACAAATACCAAGTACCCTCCCCATGGATTATAAATCTGTAAATGCCAGTTATAGCATTCAGCAGAAAGGGTGAAGGAATCAAGTAGGAAGGGAATTCTCTGTTATCAAACTGGACCCTCCAATCAAAGCTCTTCATTTCAATATCAGGTCTTGATACAAATGTGTACTTGACGTATATTCCTTTTGAAAATATATAGAATTTCTAAATTGCAATTCTCCTGACATTGTAATCAATCTCTATATGTTGAGCACTTTCTAGGATAAATAACCATGCAGGAAAAATGTTATATGTAAAAAATAAACATGTAAATATAACTTGCTGATATTTCATAAATCCATGCCTTTCCTGATCTTTCATAAGCCCTAGAAGAAATGTTTTAATTTTCAACATATCATAATTTTTTTATTTCATAAAACAGCTCAAGAGATTCTCAGAGTCATCATGGTAATGACCATTTTTTCAAAATATTTCCAACATAAGTCGAATATCCTTTAAAAATGCCAACTACAGGATCAAACATGATTTTTATGAAATCTGCAAGTCTACATTATTTTGCCCATTTGAGAATTTAGTAAAGATATAGGTAATAGCTACCATTGGAAAATTATGAAGATAGAAAGATGAAATATCCATTATCTATCCTTAAAGAGTTTGGAGAATAGATGAGGAATAAAGATTTTTTTTCAAAAACTGTGTTTCTATCCAAGTCCTAAAACCAAGTTATAACATCATATTACTTCCTAGAAGACACAGCAGAGGACATTTCTTAGAAACAATATTGAACAGAGAAACTGGATGTGTCTTTAAGGCAACATATGCTGGAAATGAGAGTGCTATTTCCAAGTCGTAGTCATTATCAGCTCATAATTGAAAGCAAACTGGGAGAAACGCAGCAACCCAGTGTCTTCTGACACAAAAGCAGTGTGCAGACATGCGGCTGTGGTTCCAATTCTCACTTTGTAAACAGATACGTGATCCTGATTGGTTTCTTCCTTGCTTTGGTTTCTTGGAAATTGATGTTCGTTTCATTCGTGGTAGGAAATCATTGTTCCATAGAATAAAATCGCACATGTTTCTCACTTGTTTGAAAAAAATAAAATGGCAGGATTTGTATTGTGGCAATGGTCTATGTGCTCATAGAAGCACAGCTCTTTCTAAAGATAGATTAAATTTGCATTTGCATCAAGTTATTAATGAAATAATCCCTTGTGCTAAGTACAAGAATTAATAATAGGGGCCGAGCTATAGTCCAGCTGGTAGGGAGTTTGTCTTGCGTATGGCTAACCAGGGTTCGATCCCAGCATCCCATATATTCGCTGGAGCCCCCGCCCAGGGTGATTCCTGAGAACAGAACCAGGAGTAACTCCTGAGCATCGCCGGGTGTGACCCAAAAAGCAAAAATAAATAAATAAATCAATAATAAAAAATAAATATAAAAAAGGATGCAAGACTTCAGAGTTTAACTATGCTGCCTTTCAAGCTCCGTGACCTTGAGGAAGTCAATTTTTTTCTGAGTCTTGTTTTGTTTTCCTGTTGTACAAACATTAGATATCAAGCACCATAATTAGAAAGTCTGTTATTAGCATCATGTTTTTTATCATTAACAAAATGCTATTATATTTTGTAACATTTTTTTTCTAATTACCTGCAATGTATTTGAGAATGTTTCACATCATTTATTTACAGAAAACTAGAAATGAAGAAACATTCTGTCAATCAGAAATTTGACAAGATTGATTTAGGATAGTGAGTCTTCACTTCTTTCCTAACTACTGTTTCTTTTGGCCCTTGGAGCAGTTCTTTCTCCATTTGTTTCCACTCTAATTCTTTCACCCCATCAGATAATCAAAGGATAAAATGATTGTTCTTTTGTCTTTTTGATTGTGTTCCTGTGGTGTGGTGAAATAGAGGATTTCCAGAAAAGGAAGCAAAAAAACTTAAAAAGGTCATAAAGTCACTGAGAACAGTATCAGGGAAGAGAGACATAGGTTCTGGGTAAATCAGTATATAAAATCAGAAGAGAGAATGTTCAAGATGGAAGGTCACAGGACCTTCATTGATTGAAGCCAATCTTTCATAATAAGAACAAGTAAGAGTGTTTCCTCCCTAGAAACTCTCACATAAATAAGACCTATCCATCTCTGTCTCAGAGTTTATGAATAGGGACTGCAGAAAGTAGTGTATATAAAGTCGGACCAGAATGATAGTAAAGGTATTAAAGTACTTGCTGTTATGCCTCTACATTAGTTCAATCTTTCGCCACCAATATGGTCCTCCAACACCTGCCAGTGGTGATCTCTGAGCACAGAGTAAGAATAATCCCTGAGCTGGGTGTGCACCTCCAAACATAAAGCAATCAATGTGTATAGAATTGTTTTGAAAACACTAAATTTCTAAGAAAATATTATTTTAAAATCCCTGTCCTGGAGCGGCGCAGCGCCCAGCACACTGGTCTCCTTGTGGAATCTGATTGACTTTGCATCCGCACTTGTTCCAAGTTTACGTTCCTGACACCTCTCTCTCTCTCTCTCTCTCTCTCTCTCTCTCTCTCTCTCACACACACACACACACACACAAAATCCTGTGTCGGGCTTCCTCTTTCTTTGCCTCTCAAACTGTGTGAATTGTGAGGTGGCTCAGAACCGATTTTCCTTGAAAAACCGATTTTCCTCATGGCGAGCTACCAGAATTCCATGGGGGCTTGGTCATCAAGTCTTGCCATTCTCAACTCCATAGGCCAACATTCTGGACTCGAAAACCACCTATGGTCAGCTGAGGCAGAGAAAGTGACATGTGCATTCGAGGCCGCCCCTACCACCCTCCAGAATATTACTGAAGATGAGCCCGGCTCCTCAGAGTCCTACCCTACAGCGAAGACTATTTCAAGCCCAGGTATGCTTGATCCAGAGACTCAGACACATGGGGCAGAGCCGCTACTAGCTCTCCCGTGCTCAGCTGATCATGAGGCACCCAGGAGGGAAGGCAAGTTCTGGCCTTGACCTGCCATCCCAAAAGAACCTCGCAAGAAGTCACAGGAACCCCCTCACCATGAGGGCCACCATTTTCGATATCTGGACTCCACAGCTCCTCATAGCTCCACCCAAGAGAAAAGCTGATTTCTCCCCATTGTGATTTATCAGTAAATGCACAAGATGAGAGCCTACTTCTGAGAGTATACCACCCGCATGGCAGAGTATAGCAAGCTAGACTCTGCTTGAGTCTAACTTGCTAGAGTCTGCGTCACTTTTGACTCCATGTCATATTTGATATGCCAAAACCAGTAACAGTTATCGACCTCATTCCCATGACTTGAAGGATTGGTCTGAGGCTCTTCGTGTTCCTGGAGCAAGCAGATGCCCTTGGACTACACTAGCATGTGACAGGACTATGGAGATGTTACTGGTGCCCGCTGAGCAAATTGATGAACAATGGGAAGACAAGTGATGCAAGTTAAAGGAAGTTCTTATCTACCCCATCCGGCATGGGAAGTCCAGTATCCATTGTGTTTCCTCCACAAGGAGCTCCTAGCCAGGAGAGGAGCACCACTGTGCTTAGCAATAGGTATCAGACCTGCAGAGGGGCATGATAAACCTATTCTGGATGGGCAAATCAGTTCTGGATGCTTAAAATAACAGCTTTGGGTCTTGAGCTGATATACACAGGTGCTAGCCCCCAAATAGAGGGGTGGAATGTAAACACCAGGAGGTTTCAATCAGCCCCAAGCCTAATGCTTGAACCAAAGATCCGTGAATGGTCTCAGGTAGGAAGAAGGTGATTAAATTGGCTGAGTAACAATGACCTAGAGCACCAATGCTACCTACCCCACTAGCACCAATGGCAGCAGATCCTTTCACACCATGATTTGGCTGCCATCTGACACTGCCTTCACACTACAAGCTACACTGCCTGTGGCACAAGAAGCCATCCAGGCAAGTCACAGGGACACTGGCTTCTGGGCCATTTCCCCAAACGTTTTCAGGGTCAGCACTAATGAAAATGCCATAGGATTCTACAGAGAGGAAGAAAGTCAAGTTCTGAGTTCTGGTGTGACCAGAACATAGAGACCAAGCAACATGATGTCTCAGGGAGCATGCTGGAGGGCTGGGAGTGACCTTCTAGACCGAGGAGAGGTCGTTTAGGGGCCGGCCGCTTAGCTGCAAGGAATTCTGGCATTCATAAAATTCTGGGGCAGCAAAGACAGAGACCAAAGTGCAGGCACTGATGGCCCAATGTGAGCCCGGACCCAGGTAAGGCCACTGCAAACCGCTAATGCAGCACCTAGGGCTGAGCCTCTCTCCGGCCCTGACACAGAAAGAAGGGCAGAGTTTGGGAGTGACAGAAAATGAACTGAATGGCTAAACTGTGACATTCCACTTTCCAGGGGGCAGTTTCGGTCACAGAGAAGAACTGGGAAGAACTTTCAGCCACCTTAGGAACTACCTGCAGCGCTGGTCACCTGCCTATGGGGTGTGGGTGCCCATTTCTCCTGATAGAACTATAGGATTCTGCACCTGAAAACAAAGAGATGAGTAACAGAGACCTCGAGTCAGGCAGCACTTAGGGCTCTTCTGCGAAGCTGACCAGGGACCAACCCCTTGTGGTGAAGGTGATGCAGAAGCGGTTGCAGAGGGTCTATGGGTCCCTTAGCAATTCCCAGGTTCTTCAAAACATCCAAGAATGAAAATACTGAAGAATAAAATGCTCAGACCAGAGTTGGAAAGGAGAAAAGTTGATTTGAAAGCAGTAGAAAAAAAGAAGCTCTCCAAGTGGGGGAGGAACTTAGTATAAGACTAAGTTAAAAGTAAGTTTTTTTAAGTATTTTATTATACCACCGTGAGATATACAAATAAAAAGATATACAATTAAAACGTTCATGTTTGGGTTTTGGTCATACAGTGTTCCAGCACCCGTCCCTCCACCAGTGCCCATCTCCCACCACCAACATCCCGGTTCCCTCCCCTTCCCCAGCCCACCTCCATGGTAGGTTCTTTATTTCTTTCCCTTTCTCTTTCTCTTTTCCTTCCCTTCCAGACTATGGATTATTAAAAGTAAGTTTTATTTCAGCCTTTTTAAAGGCCCTTTGTATTGCTGTCAATCAAGTATCACTGAGAATGCAGAAGCCTTTGCGGGTTCTGGTTTATTTGGTGTTTTGGCCATCTGCCTTAGGGATTGTTCATTATCTTTGTCTTGTGAGTCCTAGTTCTGGGACAGAATAGTGTGGTTCTGGGAAACTCCAGGGATGTTAAAGGTGTGGTATATGGATGAGGCATGTAGGTTGATGGGGAGAAATGGAGCTGCTGGCAAGGGGAAAGCTTGGGCTCCTCTCTGGTTGACCAAGGGAAACTGAAGCTTCCTCTTTCTGTACCATGGGATAAGAAGAGATAGTTTAAATTAGAAATTCGGTTCAAGTTACTTGAATGTTAATCATTATTTCTAAGTTTCCCTAGCTTCCAATAGAAAACATCCTTTATCAGATTGATGTTCTTTTCTTTGTAGTCTTTTTTATGAGTTTGAGGAGCCAGACAGTTCCTGGTATGCTATGAATATTATTGTATTTTACCATAAAAATAATAGATTGAAGGTAGTACAAAAGTGATTTCTCCAATCTATGTGTATATATCACTTGTATCACTTCCCATTGTTCATCAATTTGCTCGGAGTGGGTACCAGTAACATCTCCACACATCCTGTCACATGCTAGTGTAACCCAAGGGCATCTGCTCACTCCGGGGAATATAAAGAGCCTCAAATCATTCAAGTGTATATATTTATATATATATATATATATATATATATATATATATATATATATATATATATATATATATATAGAGAGAGAGAGAGAGAGGGGAGAGAAAATAAAGCAAAAAATGCATTATCAAACTGCTACAGATGCTTGACCCTGAATCACTAACTTAGATTACAAAGAAGTGAAGGGAGAGATGGAAGATGAAGGGGGATATTAAGTAATAAAAAGATATTGTGGATTTCGACTATGGCAGGGTGCAGTATAGTGAAGGGCCTAGATTCTGATCAGTTGTGCTTTTAGAGAGAAACCACAAGCTAATTCAGAGCTTCGCAGTGTTTTATTCAAGAATGAAGGCAAAGATTTTAACTAGGTAAGAAAAAAAAATATTTCTGGTGGATTCCAGACATTTGCTGCAGAGTAAAGTTTCTTACATTGAAGCACTTTTATTCAGATGAAAGAGAATGGACATGAGTAAAAGGAAGCCAAATAAAAGATTCAGAAAAAAAGGAAGTGTGAGGGAATGAGTGAAACTACTGATGCATAGCTATAGGTGGGGTTGCGAAGAATTTCTATGAGATGCAAAGTAGTTTTTTTAAAATATTTTATTATACCACTGTGGTATATACAATTACAAAGATGTTTATGTTTGGGTTTCAGTCATACAGTGTTCCAGCACCCATCCCTCCACTAGTGCCCATTTCCCACCACTTCCCTCCCCCATACCCTAGCCTGCCTCTATGGCAATTTCTTTATCTCTTTTCTCTCATTCTCTTTCTCTCTCTCTCTCCTTATCTATTCCTACTCTTTTCAAGTGTGCATCAGGTAAAGAAGAAAAACTTAGGTCTCACTTCTCAAGGTGCATGTGTTTAAGCCTAATTCAGATGATCTATCACGTTACGGGTCTCTTGCACTTTCACTCTACACAACCTCACCAAGGTTTTCTAGTTTGTCTGTGATAAGCTAATAAGGTAATCAATCAGTATCCAAGGTGTGACAATGGGTGGAAGGAGAGAAAGGGGAGAAATGAAGGAATAGAGACTAGGCAAAGAACAAAATCAGAGGAGCAAAGAACCAATTGCCAACATCATATGCAATGAATATGCAAAGTTCATTGCATAGTTTTCAGTTCCACCAACTATGATAAACCATAAAATAATGCAGACAGTACATCACAGTTTGCTATGAAGATGATCATAGTATAGAAAAAACATTTTGAAAGTTTTTAAAGTATTCTGTTAGCCTCTTTATTATTGTTTAAATTCTGTGTAGAAAAAGAAGGCAAATGCATTTAGCATTTTGACAATAAGTATGTATTTCTTGTTGAATTGCCCTTCCTTTAGACATACTATCACTAAATTGAAGATAATGATAATGATCATGATGATTTAAAAATTGAAATATCTGTGCAGTTAGAAGCTTTCTGGATTTCTCTAAGGCACTTCTCCATCTTTGTCTGAGTTAGATGCGTTCATTCATATTCAAAATGACCTAAATTAAATAATCAAAGGCATTCTTTCACCTTTTTCAGGGTGCTATGTTGGCAAAGCACACAAAGTACTTTATTTTATTTTCATTAAAGTTTCTTTTTTTCTTTTTTTTTCTTTTATTTTTATTAGCTTTTAATATACATTGTGGGTACAAAACAGGTTTACTATTTTTCGATATCTCAGATTCCTTTCAGCATGTACTTAGTCTCAACAAAGTACAATTCTTAAATTCTTTTTTTTTAATTTTTTATTTTTACAATTACAAAGATATGCAATTAAAAAAGTTCATATTTGGGTTTTGGTCATACAGTGTTCCAGCACCCATCCTGTCACCAGTGCCCATTTCCCACCACCAACGCCCCGGTTCCCTCCCCCTCCCCCAGCCCTCCTCCATGGCAGGTTCTTTATTTCTTTCCCTTTCTCTCTCTTTCTCTTTTCCTTTCCCTCCAGACTATGGATTACAGAACATACATTAAAGGGTTGTCATGTGTATCTTTTTGCCTCTATTTAATGCTCAGTTCTAGGTTGGCATTAGTACCCTCGACAATTGTTAGCACATTGTTCCATTTTCTGTCTTACCTAGCCTCTGACTCCCACACGTTTGTGATAATTTTCACCTTTGACAAGACCTCCTGATATATGTTTCACTTGACCTTGGATATTGGTATTATAACATGTACATTTATATTTATGTTATGCAGATAAATGCAGTCATTCTGTATCTGTCTCTCTCCTTCTGGCAAATTTCGCTCAACATAATCTTCTCTATGTCCATTCATTTATAGGCAAATTTTATAACTTCATTTTTCCTAACAGCTGCATAGTATTCCATTGTGTAAATGTACCAAAGCTTTTTTATCCAATCATTGATTACTTTAAATATTTCACGTTAGCCTCTAGTACCAGGGATATTCTCAGATTTGCACACCATGCTTCTGAACATGAGCAAGGAAAACCCCTTCTAGAGTGGTGCTAGGAAAACTAGACAGCTTCATGCAGCATAAAGAATCAGAAGCTGGATTTGTATCTGACACGAACAGAATACTTTTAATTCTTTTGTATCGCACACCTTCCACAGAACAAATCTCAGGGTAAACAAGTGGGACTTCTAAGTTCAGCTCTCAATGTTGAGGCTAATTTACCAAATGACATCAGCTTCCACAGGTAGGAGTTAATTCCTATAAGATTATTTCTGTCTGCATTGCAACCTCATTCCAGCTATGGATCAGACAGCATCTAGAAATGTCCAAGAAGGACCAACAAACTGCAGACATGATACCAGTCCGCGAACGTGTGACTTTTAAAAAATTTAAAAAAAACAGTGTGTAGGCATAGTTCATAATCTGTAAGAACATTGCAGTAATTTCCTATACAGGGTGACCAGATGGCCCGATGGGTCTAGGTTGAGAGTTAATAATCCCTATTAAACTTTTCTAAGGTATATTTTGACCATATTTAGCAAATTTGCTCTAACATAGCAATGTAAGTTAGATTATTCAGTATAGGCTCAGAATAGGTCCAAACAGCAGTTGTGAAAACTTGAAATCATGATGATCCAATTCTAAACAACACAGGCAATGCTTATGACTTTATCAATACCATTCTATTTCTATGTGGCAATATTCAATATAATCAATGCCAGTTAGTAGATCAGGCAGGGGGTGGGGTGAAGGTTAGGAAATGAAGGTCTTTGGAGAGAGGTACATTGGTAATCGGATTGGTGTTTAATGATGAATGCTTGTAGCAACTATACTCTGAAAAACTTTGTACTTTGTAAATCACAGTGTTTGAAGGGGAGGGGAATTAAAAAAATACAGACTTTCTGTCCCCACATCAAGTGTCAGTCACAAACTCTATTCACCTGAGACTCAGATTGACCAGTTATAGATAGGAATTTTCACATCTTGATCACTTGATCACTTGACATCCCGTTTTTCATCGATTTGCTCGAGTGTGCGCTAGTAACATTTCCATTTGACCTTATCACGTGCCAGTGTAGCCCAATGGCATCTGGTTGCTTCAAGAATACGAAGAGCCTCAAACCATTCATTCAGGGTCTTGACGAAGAAGTCTGACCACCTTGTGGGTGGGCAGTCACATGATCTTTTGACATCCTGTGGAATCCAGTCGGAAATGGCTCTAGTCCAGCGGTCATCTCAAATTGCATTACATGTCCAGCCCATCTGATTTTCGATGCCTTTGCAAACGAGACAGCATCCCTGATTCTGGAACAGCGATGGAGGTCGGAGCTCGGATTCCTTCTTTCACTTGAGTGAGGTGTGATATTCCAAGCATAGCTCTTTCTATTCAGCTTTGGGAGACACGAATAGCATTTTCATCCTTCTTTTTGCGGTGCAGGTCTCTGAGGTGTATGTTAATGCAGGGAGACAGTGGAGTTGAAGAGATGTGCCCAGAGCTGGAGGTTCTATATCTTTTAGCTATTTCTCTGATGCTTTTGGAGGCATTCCATGCTGCTCTCTTCCTCCTGAGTAGCTCAGGCTTTAGGTCGTTCATTATGTTTACTTCTTTCTCGACATAGGTACACATAACTGCTGGATTCAGAGATGTTTGTTCCATTGAGAGTAAATGGGGCCTCTGGAACTAGTTCATTTTTCATGAACATAGTTATGCTGAGATTCAGCTGTAGACCTATCTTTCCACATTCTTTGTCTAAGTCAGCCAGCATTGGTGTCGCTTTAGCTAATGTTTGGTGTTATTAGAACGATGTCATCAGGGAAGCGGAGCTGGTGTAGTTGCAGACCGTCTATCTTCATTCCCATTCCTTCCCCATTCTAAGTGTTGCATGATGTTCTCAAGGGTGGCGCTGAAGCATTTTGGTGAAATGGTATCACCCTGCAAACCCCTCTTTTGACATCAATGATCACTTCTTTGTAGAATGGTGAGATCCTGGTGGTGAATCCATAATACAGCTCATGAAGGATCTTGATGTATTGGGTTTGAACATTTTTTTTTGGTTAGGGCTTCGATGACCGCTTCAGTATCCACCTAATCAAAAGCTTTCTTTAAATCAAAGAACGTGAGACAGAGTGGCATCCTGAACTCCCTACAAACTTGAATGAGCTTGGTTACTGTGTGGATATGGTCGATTGTGTTGAATCCTTTGCGGAAGCCAGATGCTTGCATGGTTGTCCTTCATCTAATGTTCTGCCAACACTTTTCTGGATGAATCAAGTGAACACCTTGTAGATGATGGACAACAGGCAGATGGGGCTATAGTTGCCAATATGGTGAATGTTTTCCTTCTTGAACAGTAGAACTGTCCTGCTAGTTTTCCATAAGGAGGGCACCTTGCATTCAGACAGGTAGTGTGTGAAGAGCTGATCCAGCATTGGTGCTGTTCCCTTCTTTACCAACGAAATGGCATGTCGGATTTCAGAAGGGAGAACGTTGGAATGACATATCCATCCTATGGAATTTGGTATGTGGGCTGGTGGAAGTGGCTATCAATTAGATCTGAATAGAATTGATTGATCATCTCTCCATTGCCTTTCTGGAAGATGTGATCAATCCATCAGAACATCGGAGGGCAGTCATCTTGTTTTATATTTGGCGAATTTCACATCTACATGATGCAATCGCAAATACAAAATATTTGACAGACTGACTGCTATTAGAAGCTTCCAATTTCTCACTGTTTGGTTCAGTCAATTTGTAAAATTGTTCCACGAAAGTTAGAGAAAAACTTTCCTTACTACATTTTTATTATGTTAAATAAAACAATATTAAACTGTTGTCCATTAGCAGAGAAATTCAAGCTGGAGGTCAAAGGGTGAAGCAGTTTCTGTTGTGCAGTCCTGATTTTTCTGATCATGACCCATGGTTGAGACTCCTGTGCTCAGGACCTTGCCACTACATGGGCATATGAGCCTTGGCTGTACCTGAGCTATCCTGGGCATCTGAGCCCTGCCTGTGCCTGAGCCTGGGTATCTGAGCCCTGCCTGTACCTGGCCATGAGTGACCCACCTTTACTGGGTCCTGGGCCTCCCCTACCTGATCTGGGGAGAGAGAGAGATAGGTAGCAAGACAGAGGCAGAGAGAGAGTGTGAGATTGGAATGTTGGTGGAGATTTGAGGCTACCTGATTCCTCTACACCTTAACTCCTGCTGTAGCACTATGACAAAGTTTTACAAACTGACAATGTTCGATCTCTGGCACTCCATATGTTTCCTCAAACCCTGCCTAGAGTAAGTCCTGATCAGCACTACGTATGGTTCCCAAACAAAAACAAATAAACAAAAAATAAAGTGTGAGCTACTAGATTTTTCTAACTCATACTTATATGTAGTGAATACCAGGGAACAAGTATGTGTGAGGTTATTCTATTGAACTCATTGTACCCAAGTTAGAAGCTTTTCATTTGAATTCCAGAAACTGATAAGGAAGTGCCTCTTCCAGTTTTATAATCTAGAATTTGGAATTAAGTCCATAAACTAAGGCCAACACTGTTTGCAGGAAAACAAAATTCAGTGTTAGGAGATTTTCATATGAATTCAGTGTTAAAAAGAGGATTCTATTACTTTAAATGTTTTAATTATTTTTAGATGACCGCCAAACAAATGAAAACAACATATAAGGTCCATGAAAAAGTAGTTTATTAACACAATTTTTGTAATATCTTATTTATATTAACTTAATTCCTCAAACTCAAAAATAATATTATACTGAAAATACAAAATTTTCAATATTTAATATAAATAATAATTTCCTCACTATCATATACTATATTATTTATTATCACAACTATGATATTTAAATTTTTATTCTCCTTACACAGATATTAGTTCAGATAATAATAAATAAAAAGTAAAACTTGATTACTTGATCACTTGAATCCCGTTATTCATCGATTTGCTGGAGCGGGTGCCAGTAACATTTCCATTGGACCCTATCACGTGCCATTGTAGCCCAATGGCATCTGGTTGATTCAGGAATATGAAGAGTCTCAAACTGTTCTTTCAGGGTCTTGACAAGGAAGTCTGACCATCTTGTAGGTGGATGGCCACGTGATCTTTTGACATCTCTGGGATCCAGTCGGTAACAGCTCTAGTCCAATGGTCATCTCCAAATCACATTACATGTCCAGCCCATCTGATTTTCGATGCCTTGGCAAATGAGACAGTGTCCCTGATTCTGGAATAGTAATAGAGGTCAGAACTCCGGATTCCTTCTCTCACTTGAGTGAGGTGTGATATTCCAAGCATAGCTCTTTTGATTCCTCTCTGGGAGACCCAAATAGCATTCTCATCCTGTTTTCGTAGGGCCCAGGTCTCTAAGGTGTATGTTAATGCGTTAATGCAAGGATAATGGTGGAGTCAAAGAGATGTGCCCAGATCCTGAGGTTCTTTGTCCTTTTTTTTTTTTTTTTTTTTTTGCTTTTTAGGTCAAACCCGGCAAATGCTCAGCATCACTCCTGGCTCTGCACTCAGGAATTACTCCTGGCAATGCTCGGGGGACCATATGGGATGGCGGGGATCCAACCCGGGCCGGCATAGGCCAGCCACGCTAAGGCAAACGCCCTACCCGCTGGGCTATCACCCGGCCCGCTTCTTTGTCCTTTTAGCTATTTCTTCGATGCCTTTGAAGGCATTCCATGCCACTCTCTTCCTCCTGTTGCAGCTCGGTTTTTAGGTCGTTTATCATGTTGACTTCTCGACCTAGGTACACATAATTGCTGCATTCAGAGATGTCTGTTCCATTGAGAGTGAATGGGGCCTCTGGAACTAGTTCATTTTTCATAAACTTAGTTTTCTTTTAGAGTCAGCTTTAGATCTATCTTTCCACATTCTTGGCCGAAGTCAGCCAGCATTTGTGCCGCTTGTTTAATGTTTGGTGTTATTAGAACGATGTCATCAGTGAAGCAGAGGTGGTGGTAGTTGCAGACCATCTATCTTCACTCCCATTTCTTCCCATTCTAATTGTCTCATGATATTCTCAAGGGTGATGCTGCATTCCACGGACCACTAGAGCGACTTCTGACCCAAGTCCACCATCCCTATTATAGAGCCTCAGAAGAACCCAGAGAATCCCCCACACCTTGCTGGCAGCGATCTTCACCATCCACACTTAGCAGCTCCTAAGATCCTCACCCTAGAGATGAAGCCAGTCTCCAGGTTGGCTGGTCAGAAAACTAGCCTACAAGGACCCACCATTCAGAGACCAGCCTTTCAGAGGAGAGTATTTCAAGTCCAGGGAATGCTTGAGCCACAGACACACAGACACCAGGCAGAGCAGATACCAGCTTTCCCTTTGGCGTCGCGTGGCTGCACGATTTACCTCCAAATTACCAAGAATAATCTACCCACCCATCTGAGAGAGCCCCACAAGGTAATGAGAGTATAGCGCCACACGGCCGGGCCTGGCAAGCTCTCCGATGCTGGTTGGATATACAAAAACCAGCCACAAATCACTTGATCATGTGAATCCACGTTACTCATAAATTTGCACCGAACAGGCACCACTAACATTTCCATTGGACCTTATCACGTGCCAGTGTAGCCCAATGGCATCTGGTTGATTCAGGAATAAGAAGAGCCTCCAACCATTCCCTCAGGGTCTTGACAAGAGAAGTCTGACCATCTTGTAGGTGGGTGGCCACGTGATCTTTTGACATCCCTGGGATCCAGTCGGTAACGGCTCTAGTCCAGCGGTCATCTCCATTTCGCATTATATGTCCAACCCATCTGATTTTCGATGCCTTGGCAAATGAGACAGCATCCCTGATTCTGGAATAGCAATGGAGGTCGGAACTCGGATTCCTTCTCCCACTTGAGTGAGGCATGATAATCCAAGCATAGCTCTTTTGATTCCTCTCTGGGAGACCTGAATAGCATTCTCATCCTGCTTTAGGGCCTAGGGTCTCTAAGGCGTATGTTAATGCAGCGAGAACAGTGGCGTCAAAGAGATGTGCCTGGAGCCGGAGGTTCTTTGTCCTTTTAGCTATTTCTTCGATGCCTTTGAAGGCATTCCATGCCGCTCTCTTCCTCCTGCACAGCTCAGGTTTTAGGTCATTTATCATGTTGACTTCTCTACCTAGGTACACATAACTGCTACATTCAGAGATGTCTGTTCCATTGAGAGTGAATGGGGCCTCTGGAACTAGTTCATTTTTCATAAACTGAGTTTTCTTTAGATTCAGCTGTAGACCTATCTTTACACATTCTCAGTCGAAGTCAGCCAGCATTTGTGCCTCTTGGCTAATGTTTGGTGTTATTAGAATGATGCCATCAGTGAAGCGGAGGTGGTGTGGTTACTGACCTTCTATCTTCACTCCCATTCCTTCCCATTCTAATTGACCCATGATGTTCTCGAGGGTGGAGCTAAAGAGTTTTGGTGAAATGGTATCATTCTGTCTAACCCCTCTTTTAACATCAATGATCACTTTTTGTAGAATGCTCGAGATCCTGGTGGTGAATCCGTAATATAGCCTCACAAAGGATCCTGATGTATTGGGTTTGAACACCCTGTTTGGCTAGGGCTTTATTGACTGCTTAAGTCTCCACAGAATCAAAGGCTTTCTTTAAATCAATGAACGTGAGACAGATCAGCATCTTGTACTCCCTACAAACCTCAATGAGCTTGGTTATTGTGTGTATATGGTCGATTGTGCTCAATCCTTTCCAGAAGCCAGCTTGCTGCATGGTTGTCCTTCATCTAGTGTTCTGCCAATCCTATTTAGGATGACTCGTGTAAACAGCTTGTAGATGACGGACAACAGTCAGATGGGGCGATAGTTGCCAATGTCGTGAGTGTCTCCCTTCTTGAACTATTTAAATCTAAATAAATATCAAAATAATACTTTCCCTAAAGTGGAAAAATTATAATTTAAAATCTCTTTTTTAATGCCAACATCTATAACTTTTGAGCTCAATTGCTTATAATAGTAGCTGCTCAATAAATATTGAGTCACTTGATGAAAAAATTTTAAGCTCAAATAACTGTGTTTTCTTTTAAGTATCATTAAAATACCATTTTAAAATCACACCATTCAGTCTCTACCAATTAAGTTACACTTAGCAGAGTATGGTCTGTTTAGTTTGAACTGATTTGTTTGATTTGATTTGGCTTGTTATAAGAGCCCAAAGTATGGCCCTCCCCAGATTTTTTCAATAATGGTCATTATTTCTCTCCCAATCATCCTACCTAATCTACATAGTTGGTTATAGAGGAATAGAAAAGACTGTAAAGAAACTTCTTTCCAGGAATTTTTTTCCAGTCTGGCTATTTTAAATGAAGACTATTCAAAGAGTAGAACTGGTTATAAAACATTGGTTAACTGGGCTGACCTTTCTCATTAGTCTCACATATTATGAAAGCAAAAATCTGACAAGGAAGTGTTGAAGCATTCCAGATTCATTGTATATAATTTGGGATTCAGTTCATAAACTCGGGAAGACACCATATCCAGGCCAAATAATAGCAGTTCCCTTTGGAATCTGATAAACAACAAATCAGCCAAATGTTACTTCACATGCTCACTGAAAGATGTGTTACAAAAATTTGGAATGTGGTTTTCCATAAACTTGTGTGCATGCTATGTGTGTCATGAATTCTTGTTTTAGTGTCATGTGTATGTTTTAATTACCCCAATAAATTATGTTCATTAGTTTGTTTCAAGAATGTCTCTACTTAACTGATTATAGTTTTAAGTAGATGTTAGAACCATAGGAATGTTATTATAAAAATCATATAATATATAAAATATAAAAATTATAATATATAATATCACTGTCTTCCCATTCATCATTGACTTGCTCTGGTGGGCAGCAGTAATATCTCCATATGTCCTGTCTCATGCTAGTAGAGCCCAAAGGCATCTGCTTGCTCCAGGAACATAAAGAGCCTCAAACCATTACATCAGGTCATGGGAATGAGGTCTATAATTGTTACTGGTATTTGGCATACCAGATACGGCTTGGGAGGTTTGCCAGGCTCTTATTCCTTACTCTTGGTCCCTTTCATCCTCAAACCATGAGATATTTACTGACATGTTCATACCACCACTTGAATAGCTATTATATATATATATATAGTATATGTATATATTATATATATGTATATATATAATATATAATATATATATGTATATATACATATATATAGACATTGGAATGACCCTAAGTATTCTAGAGGTAGAGAAAATTTTGAGAAAATACTACTTTATAATGAAGAGACAAACACGGCTTAGGTGACATTGCTCAATAGAGATCCAAATAACAAGAGCAGATAAAGTTGGCTGTGTTAGAGATCAAAGCTACATGAAAATTATAAGGTGGTCTCTGGAATCTGGTACAGATTTAATCATTGAATTGTATCAATTCCGTATGCCTAGTCCAGACTCAAGTCTGACTTGAGAACTTTTTCAGGTTTTGGAGGAGGTTGTTCAGGGAACAATCTCCTTTCCTTCTTTCCTTCAAATACTGCAGGAACTTCTCAGGGTTCAGAGAATCCTGTAGTGCATATCGAACTCCTGAGCCCCATCCTAGTGTTTCAAGCCCTTCCCTTGCTAATTAAGGTTTATGCATATATTTTTTGCAATATGGATTCCCCCAGCGAGTCATGTCCTAATAATCCTAATCATGTGACTGGCTTGAATGAGTCCTAAGTTAAACCTTTCCAAGGAGGTGGGACATAACACTTGCTCTCTGAAACTCATATTACAGCCAAGGTTGGAAACGAATGGAAAGGTTGTTGACAAACAACAGAAATAACACTTGTTAATTTCCCCATGTGTAATTGATATAAGATAGTTTGTAAACTTCATCTTACTTAATCCTCCCCAAATTTGTTGACAGTAGGATTAGCTCAATGGCCCAGTTAGGTCACTTGAGTTCTAGAAGTTAAACAGCATGTATAGAATGATAGTCAATAAAATCAGTCAATAAAGTCAGTCATTAGTCTGATTTTAGTTTTCTTTTCTCCTTTTCTTTTCTTTTCTTTTCTTTTCTTTTTGTCTTTTCTTTTTATTTTCATTTCTTTTCTGTTCTGTTCCTTTTTCTTTTTATTTCTTATTGAATGTGTTGATATATACAGTCTCAGTGTTGTTCATGACTGGATTTCAGTCGCAGGATGCTCCAATGTTCATCCCATCCAGTGTACATTTCCCAACACCAATGTCTCCAGTTTCCCTCCTGTCAACCTTCCCACCTGCCTCTCCCCCATTGTACCAGGCTGCCTCTATGACAGGCACTTTTATTCTCTCTCTCTCTCTTCTTTTTTTCTGCCACTCCCCCACTTTCCTTCGGGCATTATTGTGTCCAATATGGATACTGAGAGGTTGTCATGTATATCCCTCATCTCCTTTCAGCACTCAATTCTTGTCCTGAGTGATCATTTACAACTACTATTGTCATAGTGGTTTCTTCTCTTTCCTAACTGCCATCCCTCACCCTTTCATGTGTAGCAAGCTCCATTTGTGTACCAGTCCCCTTGCCCTTGTTTCTACTGTTGGTGGATATCAATTTCATATTATACATTCTATGTCCCACAACTTAGTGAAATTTTTTCTGTTTGTCACTCTCCTTTTTGACTTTCTTTACTCAGCATGATATTCTCCATGTTCATTCATTTATAAGCAAATTTCATGACTGTTTTTCCTTGTGGCTGTGTTGTATTCCATTGGTAACCATAGTTTCTTTATCCAGTCTACTATTCTCAGACACTCCAGTTCTTTTCAGAGTCTATCTATTGTGAATCATGTTTCAATGAACATAGATGGTGTTTCTACTGTATGTTTTTTTTTTTTTTTTGGGGTCACACCCGGCATTGCTCAGGGTTTTCTCCTGGCTCTGCACTCAGGAATTTCTCGGATGGTGCCTCAGAAGACCATATGGTATACTGGGGATCGAACCTGGGCCAGTGTGGGCTGGTCGCAGGCAAGGCAAACGTCCTACCCACTGGACTATCGCTCTGGCCCCACTGCTTTATGTTTTTAAGCCCCCAGGGTATATTCTCAGAAGTGGTATTGCTATTTCAGATGGAACTCATTTTCTAATTTTTTGAAGAAAAATATAAAGCTGCAGTTTTCATTCAGCACTCATATGGAAAATACCTACATTTTTATAAAATAAAACATAATTAATAGACTATTTAATATAACCTCTCAGCAAATTCAAACAATTTGTTAACAATTAATGCTGTTGCCTGTTATAGATAGATGTATGCATAGCATAAAGATAACAGATTATTATGTATTATGATGATATTGTTGTAACTACTCATCTGAAATACTACATTCAAGTACACATATTTATGAAGCATTTTTTTATATTCTGAATGTGTAGAGAAAGAAACTTGTGGAACAAAGAGTTCCAAGAATAAATGACAGGTACATGTTTTTTTGTAAATTATAATCATAAAATACCTCAATCCAATTCTATCATTGCAGATTTAAATACTCCAAGGCCAGTGAGTTAATTCCCTTGGCCAAGATCACTGACCTTTCTCTATGTCAAAGGAAGCTAGTGAAAGAGTCTTGGGAGGAATTTGTCTCACTGGAAGTTATCATCTCACACTGATTTTAAGTCTAATGGATTGCTCGAGGGTTCTAGGAATACCGTACCCTGGGGAAGAAGAAACTATCACTAGAGGAAATAACCTGATCTGTAAAATATCAGGAAGAAACTAAGTGGACTAGTAAGAAAATGTTGTCAGGAAAACCAATTATAGATTTGTATCATGTAGAATTTGATAAATTTATCTAAATGCCCTGACAACAAAGGAGGGAGGGATAAAACTTGAATGCTCTTTTGAAACAATGTATTTAATCAAGAGAGTGATGTTGGATAAATTTATATCAAAGGGAAAACTAATGTTACACTTTATTTTAGGCTGCAAGTAAATACCAGAGAGAGACATTAGCCGCAATCTGACTCCAAGCCTGTGTTTTTAAATATAACCAATGATTTCCAGAGGTGTTTAAGTAGAAATTATTCAGTTGTCTGTTGGGAGTGTGCTGAAAGAAATCACACATTGGGCAGAGGCTGGTATTCATGACCTCTTAGTTCTCTCTCATTTCTCGGCTACTTTGATTTTGTAATATAGTTAGATGACATATTTGTAATACTCAGATAAAATGAAATCAGTGTTTGATATAGACCTTTATGGGTTTTCCCTCACCATCATCTTGTCTATATAGCTCTGTGAATAATTGGCATTTGACTCCATTAATGGCTTATCCACCATGGGCAAGATGTTAGAAATTGTCTCCACCACCCTTATTATAATACGGTTCTTGGCAGCAAAGCAACATGCCAACTCCAGAGTGGTTTTGCTTGGTGTGAAATAATTACTCTAGGGTTAATTACAGAATCCTTCCAGTTTCATTACATGTGTTCCTCAGAGACAGTCTATTTTTTTGGACATAGTATGTAAAGCTGAAAACATACAAATATGCAGCATTTCTTTATAGGCAAGAATTCAAATAGTTGGGGCCGGAGCAATAGCCCAGCGGATAGGGCGTAGGGCGTTTGCCTTGCACGTGGCCGGTCCATGCCGGCCCGGGTTCGATCCCCAGCATCTCATATGGTCCCCTGAGCACCGCCAGGAGTAATTCCCTGAGTGCAGAGCCAGGAGAAATCCTTGAGCATCGCCGGGTGTGACCCAAAAAACAAAAAATAAATAAATAAAAACAATTCATGTAATTGCATGTTTCCATGGTCTTAAATGGTAAAGTTTACTTGGAAATTCTATTCCTATCTCTCCCCTTTTCTCTTAATATTATGATCAAACAACACATAGGTTTGACATTTCTAAGATTTATTATGGTCAGTTAGGTCAAATGCTTTGAAGACCATACATTTAATCTATTTTATGAGATATTTCAAAACTACAAATCCTCCTCCAAAATATGTAATACTACCATTCCCTTTTAGAAACACTTTTCCTCTACTAATTCAAGAAATATTAGCTAGGATTATTTTTCCTTTTCTGATCTAAGCAACAGAAAATTCAAAGAGACAATGTGGGTATTATTTGCCCCACAATTTAAAAAATTCTCAAATATATTGAGGTAGATCATGCAGCTAGTTGAACTCTGCTTACCTATGTTTTCTGCTCTGTCCTTTTTACTGTTAACTTTGTCCTTGGGATAATATATCACAGGATTCATTTGTGTCTATCACAGTTGACTTACTATTTCCTGGTTAACAATCAGTGGTAAAAAGAGGGAAATCACCAATACCTGAGATTATTTTAGGTTTTGTGGGGGTTTGGGGGGGGGGGTAATCACACCATTTGTTGGACCAATAAGACTATGTAGAGAGATACCTTTGCTATTCAGAAATAATTTGGAATGATTTGAACTTATTTCTATAGCTGGGAATGGATTTAGATTTAATATTCTTGAGAGAATTTCAGAATAGATACTTCAATATTATCAATGCCCATTTTGAAAGCAAGATGATGCAATATGTATCTCAATGACAACCTATAGCTACACTAAAGCAAGGTAACATACTCTTTTCGCTTATCTGCTTACATTTTCTTTTTAATACATTCATCTACTGTCACAGACTCTTCACGTCTTCATTCCAGATGCTCTGTTTTTAAAAGTTTCATTTTTACCTGAGCAATTCTTTGTGGGATATTATACAATATAATATGCATATCTTATTATAGATAAGCATGGTATATAGTTATGTGATTTAAGAAATAGATTCTGCAGTATCACGAAAACCTACAATTTAATTCTAAATTATCCATTTGGTGTTTAGATCATTTAAGCCCATTTTTAACTCTTATCAACTTTTTTAGATCAAAGTAAAGACACCATAGTACCTTGTCTTAAGGTAAAGCATCTTGTCAGATTTTTTTATATAACTAATATACTAGTGTTTTTGTAAAGTATCTGCTCTTATTTTCAGCAATCTCCTTGTATTACTTAAACTTAAAAAGTCAAACTGGGGAAAGAAAGGAGAAAGAGGGTGAATGTTCTGTTTATTCATTGTCCTGTTTCAGGTTTAAAAGGACTCAGATGACTCCCTTAATCAAGAGATTAAGGCTTAATCAAAGAGATTAAGCAACAGGCTTAATCAAGCCTGTTGCTTCAGGTTTTCCTCTCCTACTGGAGGGAAGAACTTATTGTGCAGTTTAGTATATGTCCTTGTGATAGCTGCTTTAGCTCCATCTGCTCCCAGAATTTCCCATGAATCATATGAAGAGTGATTCTAGGTTCAGAGCACATGAGCTTATTTGTTATTATGAGTGAGTAATAATAAAATTGGGGTTTGAAATATAATGAATCTAATGGTTCTTGTCACTTTTGCTCATTTTGTTGTTTAAGTTCAACAGCCCTCTTTACTGCTTCTGCCCATACTGGACTTTGTGGTCCATTTCTTTTGTCTGTGGCAGATCCCATGTTATGGTACTGCTGAGAACATTATACTGCCATAGTCTGACATCCTCTTATTGTTTGTATGTGCTCTGTCACAGACATTTACTCCTGTGATATTTTCAGCAGACACGATAAACTTCAGTGTGTTTATTTAATGAATGCATGAATTAATGAGCAGGCATGAGATTCTCCAAACTGCTTGGAGTTCGTTTTCCTTAGCCTCTCTTCTCTTTAGAGGCATGAACTCTCCCCGCTCTTTTGCATATGCAGATATATGCATATATGCATAATTATAGACATAATTACATAGATGCATAATTCCCATATGCACAGATGCATTACAGTTATACCTAGAGATAAAGATAGAAATGCTGTGGATGGGGAAGATTGGGGTGATATTTGAAATTATTCTAGTGATCAGGAGCGCCAAAAGGTCTTAGCACTTTAAAGTACATCCAACCTTACTATAGTGTATTTAGGAATAAAGAGTGAATGAGAGAATTGACTGGTTATCTATAAATGGCCCCCATATTTATTAATTATGGTTAAAATATTTTTAACTCAATGTATGTAGAACTGTTTTTATAATGATATAGACACATATATATGTAACTGCTTCTTGTCACCCCACTAGCTGTTTATTATGAAACATCTGCTTTTGAAGGGCATGCTGTTGTATAAAGTTTGAGAAAATCAATACAAAGTAGCATCAAATTTTCAGATCTTTTATGAGACTGATGCCAAGGAAGACACTTATGCCAAGAAAGCCAAAATGGCAAAAGACCCTTTTTCTTATTCTTGCTTCTTTAGAAACCTGCCAAAATCTTACAGCCCAGCCCATCTTGGGTTGGGCTATCTAGAGATAAAGACAGGTAAATGACCCTTTTGACATGTAGATCTTTAGGAGAGCCTGTTGCTCAAGCTTCACAAAAGCCAGAGCTGATTTCTAAAATCTCCCTAGCAGAGAGAGGAGGGACTGCATCTCTGGACCAGAAAGCAGTTCAGAATGCAATTTTGGGAAATGGCTTTAATACTTTTTACTATAAATATATAGCTAGCAGATCCCAGACTCTGGATTCCACTAAGGTCCAAAATCCATCAGAATAATTCATTTTGGCATTACCTTTAGAGTCAGACACAGTGCCCAGAGGCACACTGGCATGTCTCTGAACTTTGAAAATTGATTACATTATGGTTGATTCAAGTGTCCAAGTACTCTTGGGATATCTACATGTATGTCCCACGCCAGGACCCGTGGGAACAAAATATTGATCTGGGGCAAGTGAGATTCTTAAAAAAACTATTTAATATGAAATAAATATTATGAAATCAGTCCAATTCTGCCCACACTCCCATTGTGTCTGCTCTAAAATTTCCCAAAGGTAGGGGCCAGCTCTCCACAAAAACTAAGTGTAGTTGGAGGCTAAGGTTCGTGTAGGGCATGTCACCCAACACTTCATCTCTTTTCTCTCTTTCTCTTTCTCTCTTCCTTCTCTTACATATTGTGGATTGTAATACATATACTTAGTGGTTATGTGTTGCAGGACTCCTAAGGGCCACTGCATCTGCTCTGGATTGCCTCCCCGCAAATCACCCCAGATAAGGGGGTAGTCTAAATGTGGCAGTTTATCCGACCATGTATGCTGTACTAGCTGGTATAAATATTCTCCCATGCTACCACAATCATCGTGGGACTAGCTAGATCTTACCAGCATATTAGCCTGGCCATGTAGGACACCTAAGTAATTAGACCAGAGAGAAATGCTGTTTGCTTCCAAGCAAACAAGCATGGCTCCCTGATATACTCAAAGGCAACTAAAATATAAAACTACAATGAAGTAGAGGAGACTTGTGAAGGCTTTGAGAAATATTTAACTGGCATTGGTGTTGGTCTTTGGTACAGAGACATGCCATCTCAGAAACCCCCTTCTCTACACTACAAAGGCATTCCTAAGCAGATTTTGGCTCAAAACATTAGCATAGTAAAGGCCCTAGGTGAGGTGCAGGGAGGGATTACCTAAGGGCATTGACCCTCCCTGCTTTCCATAACAGTGGGAGGAAGGTCTGAGTTACAGGGATATAAACTAGCCGGTTCCGCTCTCCCTTCCTTCTTCCTTGTGGGATCTCTCCTTGTGAGCGTTCATTCCCCTTGGAAGCTTTTACACGTGGTGGCCGCCATCTTGTCCTACACGTGGCTGGGGTTCTAGCCTGGAATCCTAAGCATCGGGTTTTTCCTTTTGCTGATTTGTATGCCTGAACCTGTGATAAGTAAAGCCTTTTAAAACTGCAACAGATTCCTGAGTTTTCATCCGTTCCTCGCCGGTTTCGGAGGTAGAAGGGAACTCGCTTCCCGGCACTGTTGGGGACCCCCGCGGAGCACCCCGACAGTTATGTGTATCTTTTGCCTGTATTTAATGCTCATTTCTAGCTTGGTATTATAATTTTCAACAATTATTAGCACACTGTTGCCTTCTCTGTCTTACCTAACCTCTGACTCCCGTACATTTGTGGTAATTTCCACCTTTGACAACACCTCCTGATCCACGCTTCACCTGACCTTAGATGTTGGTATCATAATATGTATGTATGTATGTATGTATGTATGTATGTATGTATGTATGTATGTATATATATATATATATATTTATGTCATGCAAATAAATGTGGTCATTCTATATCTGTCTCTCTCCTTCTGGCTAATTTCACTGAACATGATCCTCTTCATGCCCATCCATTTATAGGTAAATTTCATAACTTCATTTTTCCTAACAGCTGCATAGTATTCCATTGTGTAGATGTATCACAGCCCGGCTTCGGCCGCTAGCGGCCGTGCAGTTCATCAATAAATTCTTTATTTAGAGGTGACTACAACAGTATGCCACCCGCACGGCAAGCCTGGCAAGCTGCTCCTGTAGTATTTGATATGCCAGTTATCAGTAACATTTATATTAGGTCATTCCCTTTGACCTAATATAATTGTTTGAGGCTCTTTATGTTCCTGGAGCAAGTGGATGCCTTTGGGTTCTACTAGCATGAGACAGGACATATGGGGATATTACTGGTGCCCGCTCTAGCAAATAGACGAACGGGAAGATAGTGATAGTGATAGATAGTGATATGAGACTGAGGTGTTAATGTCAGTATAGCATTTTTTGGCATTTTAGGTTATTGTAAAATATGTAGAAAACTTGGAAAAACAACACAAGTTTGACATTTGTCTTCAAACTTGAACTTCAAAGTGACTTTGTCCCTTATATACCACAGTCTTTTGTCACAAGTGGGATTAAAATAATAAAAATGAACTATATGGGTGGCATTTCTTACCACATCCTTGTTTGATTATTCATATATTTATTGAAACACAAGGCAGATGATTGGTGATTCTTATTTTTAGAGCAAATATTTATTAAATACCTTGTAAGCATTCAGTGATATGATGGGTAAAATGCATGAGTCTTAGTTATTATTCTCAAGGGATGACATCAAGTATTATCGTCTCTGATTGCATACTGCAGGTTATGAGGGTGGTTATCAGTTGATCAGCTGCAGATTTCATTTAGAGTAACACATAGTAATAACGTTGTTATGAGCTTGGATGTTGATGTTACTCTGACCTCTGGAGATTGGAAGTCAAATAGGAAAGCCTGGAAAAGGTCTACTGCTTCTCTCTGTCCCC
>JAJIBD010035600.1:0-69640 GCA_021461705.1 Cryptotis parvus
CAAGGAAATAAAACTTTTCATTTAAATGGGTTTTATCTTGGTGTGATATTTATGAATAAAAATAGTTGTTGATATTTTGTCTGTGCTCTAGGATAAAGTTGGAGAATTTGCCAAACTCAGTAAAATCGAACTCTTGGAAGCTACTGAGAAGTCGATTGGTCCCCCAGAAATGCACAGATACCACTGTGAACTCCCAAAAACTTTAGGGAGAAAGAAAAACAACTAGAGGTATTTAAGTCATTTTCTTTGGGGGCAGGGTATTTATTTTGGGGGATTTCCTTGGAGTACAGGCGTCAGTCGCGTCTAGACTCGGCCTGATAATGCCAGACCAACTGGTTGTGTTCTCTAGGTGACTTGAGCGGGGGATGCAGCAGACAGCTCATTAGTTGCCCCTACCAATTTATACGTTATTTAATTGACATTCAAGTAAGTGACAAAAACTGAGAGTGGGCTGGGGCGATGGTTCAAAAGACTGGAACACATATTTTGCCCGTGGGATCAACCTGGTTTGATCCTTAGTATTGCATGGTCCTCTTACAATGCTAGGAGTCATCTTTGAGGACCCAGCTTGGTGTATCCCCCAAGCAGTAATAGGTAAGGACCAAAAACCAAACCAAAACACCTGGCATTACTGCACATGAGTAAGTATAAAAACATCAACATTGGAACCAGTGAGGTAGTCAGACACCAGCTTCACATACTGCTGACCCTGGGTCAGTCCTCTGCCACATACGGCCCTTTGAGCATTGCTCAGAATGACCCTGAGCAGTCAAGCCCTAAGCTCAACCAGGTGTAACCCCAAATCCAAGAATATTACTACTTTTGTAGTATGGTAGTACTATAAGTATATATGTATAGTATCACTGTATCACTGTCTTCCCGTTCATCAGTTTGCTCGAGCGGGCACCAGTAACATCATCTCCATATGTCCTGTCTCATGCTAGTGTAGCTCAAGGGCACCTGCTTGCTCCAGGGACATAAAGAGCCTCAAACCATTCCATCAGGTCATGGGAATGAGGTCTATAATTGTTACTGGTATTTGGCATATCAAATACGACACGGGTAGCTTGCCAGGCTCTGCCGTGCGGGTTGGCATACTCTTGTAGTCATCTCAAAATCCAGCATTTATTGATGAACTGCGAGGCCGCAACTGGACACTGAGCTCAGTGTGGCCCCAAAATAATACACACAAGGAAGCCGACAAGCTGCCGCTGGAGAAAGAGAAGGGCTGGTGTTTCTCCGGGGGGCACACTGAGCCTGGGGGGTCCCGAGCAGCCCCTTGCATCCCTGGTGCCAGCAGTCATTAGGGCTGGGGCCAGATCTGCCCTGTCCCCTCAGGCCACCCCAGCCATAGAGCCCAACTAGGACCTGGCAGCCCTCGGCACACTCTTGCCCTCCAGAGCCAGGCAGGGCGGTTTCCAGAGCGTAGGGCTGGGGCCCCTGTGCCGACCATCACTGTGCCTCAGTTTCCCCACAGGGCCAGCGCTCATGTATAGTATATGTAAGTGTATATGTAGTATAGTAGTATATATGTAGTATAATAGTAGTATAAGTACTACTTTTTTTTTTTTTTTTTTTTTGCTTTTTTGGGTCACACCTGGCAATGCTCAGGGGTTACTCCTGGCTCTGCACTCAGGAATCACTCCTGGCTGTGTCGGGACCATATGGGATGCTGGGGATCACACCTGGGTTGACTGTGTGCCAGGCAAACGCCCCTACCCGCTGGAATATTGCTCGGCCCCAAATACTACTTTTTTTTTTTTTTTTTTTTTTTTTTGGGTCACACCTGGCAATGCTCAGGGGTTTCACCTGGCTCTGCACTCAGGAATTACTCCTGGCGGTGCTCGGGGGACCATATAGGATGCCAGGGATTGAACCGGGCTGGCATGAGCTGGCAGCGTGCAAGGCAAATGCCCTACCCACTGGGCTATCACTACTGCCCCCAAATACTACTTTTTAAAGTTCAGTTACCTTTATTTTTCTTTTCACAGTTACAGAGTGGTTTCCCCTCTCCTTCCCTCCCCTTTTGGGCATTATGGTTTGCAATAAAATGGATTTAGTAAAAAACTAGGCTAAGGAAATTGAAAAACTTCATTTTCTTACTAAATCCACTTTATTTAATAATTCATTTTGACTGCCAGATGTCATCTAGGATCCAGTACATTTTTTCTAATTTTTATTTTTCCCTAAATTAATGAATCTCCGCCTCCATGCCTCATTTTTTATGGATTGGCCACAGTAACAGGTGTTAGTGAGGACAAAAACAAAGACTTTTGAGTTGCTATTTCAAAATGTTAGTCTTTGGGGCTAGTCATTTCATTCAAATCAGAAAAATAATATATTGCCTTTTCCAATGTAATTCAATTTTTTAAAGAACTGGCCAACTTTGTATTATAAAGTATTTTTCTTGCTTAAGATACAGGTTTTTTTTTGGCACACCCGGCGGCTCAGGGGTTTCTCCTGGCTCTGCACTTAGGAATTACCCTGGCGGGCTCGGGACATAGGGATGCCGGGATCGAACCCAGGCCGGCATAGGCCGGCCGCGGTAAGGCAAACACCCTACCCGCTGGGCTATCGCTCCAGCCCCGAGATACAGTATTTTTTTAAAAATTTCATTCACTGGATGTAAATTGGGACTTACAAGCAGATACTCGATAGCTTTTTGAGTAGCACTTTTATGGAACCAGTTCTCATTATTTCATCAGTGGCATGGGGGGAGACTCTGGGGAACGCGTGATTCTCACGGGGGTGTCTGTCGAGGTGTGAGGCTGTTCTGAACCTCAGGGAAGTACTTATAATCAACTTTTATAACATAAAATTAGAAGTTTTATTTAATGAATAAATTTCCAAGTCTCAGTAACTAAGATAAATTCGGTAATTTTTATAAGAAATTTCATAAACAAATGTATATCCTTTTTCATTTAACTTTCTGAAGTTGATAATAGTTCCTCCCTCTTCCCTCCAAACCTCCCTCTTTTTTTTTTTTTTTTTTTTTTTGGGTCACACCCGGCAATGCTCAGGGGTTTCTCCTGGCTCTGCACTCAGGAATCACTCCTGGCGGTGCTCAGGGGACCATATGGGATGCCCGGGGATTGAACCGGGCCCCACACGGCAAACGCCCCTACCTGCTGGACTATCGCCTGGCCCCTTATTCCTTTTATTTATGTATTTATTTTTGCTTTTCTGTTTACGCTCAGCGGTACTCAGCGGTTACTCCTGGGTCTGCACGAAGAATACTCCTGGCAGTGCTCAAGGGACCACATGGGATGCCGGGATGGAACTAGGGTCGGCTGTATACAAGGCAGATCCCGTACCCACTGTACTGTTGCTCTGGTCCCACCTTCCCTCATTTCTTTCTTAGCGCTTTGGAGATGAGTTTGTTTTGCCCCTCACCAGATTTCAGTGCAGCAAATGTTTATCTCCCTCTCCTCCTCTTGTTTGGGATACCCCTACCTGTGGTCCTGGCAGAGGCGGGAGAACTGTGTGGGGCCGGAGGTTGAACCCCAGCCTCTGCGTTAAGCCATGCTCTTCATCCCATTGAGCTCTCTCTCCGCTGTAGTTTCATGTTGTTTTACTCTATTTTCCTACGGAATGATCAGACGAGTGATTCTGAGATTTTTGTCACAGCTCTACTTCAGATATGTTCCACTAACGGTACCCTGCCGCGCCAGTTTAAACCTAGCAGCTGAATTGCTTTACGCCTCAGCCATCCTTTGAAGGAAAACCACATACTCGACTAGGTTCTGAGTACATCTTTACAATGGTTAATTCAAAGTACTAGGACTGAATTTTCTCTCTAAGTCTAAATCACGGGTATTTATAATATACTATCATATTACTTACTTGACTATTGCTTTATAGCTTTTGTGCCATTCTTTCATCTGTTAGTGATTGTACCCTTGAGATAAATGGGGCAGGTGTTTTTCTTAAGATGAGGAATTCTAGCTGGCATGTGAAAGAGCTTCCACAGAGTCACATGATTATAAAGTGTAACCTACTATAGAACAGGATGTTAGAGTTACTCCATTCTTAAGAATGCATATGAAATTATTTATTGTAAAATTTTGCTGTCATTGGAGCCGGAGCAATAGCACAGCAGGTAGGACGCTTTGCCCTGCACGGGCCAACCTGAGTTCGATACTTGGCATCCCATATGGTCCCCCAAACACCGCCAGGAGTAATTCCTGAGAGTTACTCAGGAATTCTCAGATGTAGCCCCCTGAGCGTCTCCTGTTGTGACCCAAAAAGCCCCCCCAAAAAATGGCTATCATTATATATTTTCATTATTAAAAGATCTGACTTGCTGTGTTCTTTTAGTTAAATTGTTTTTTTTAAAAAATGTTTTATTTTAGACCTCATGCAAAGAGAAAAAACGAGTACCTAGAGAAAATGGTTCAGAGGAATGAGAGATACAAACAAGATGTAGAGCGGTTCTATGAACGCAAACGACATCTAGATTTAATTGAGATGCTTGAAGCCAAAAGGCCATGGGTGGTAAGTCCTTAATGGCAGAGACAAACAAGGTTCTACTTTTAGTAGAAGAAAGGTTATAAATAAGGTATTAAATTACTCTACAAAATTAGATACTTTGCTCTTTTTTAATATATCATAATAAAATTTATGTTACTAGCTAGCTATGTTACAAAATATCTAGCTAGATGTATGCTATATTTTTATATTGCAAACAACAGTTTTGCAGTCTGTACTTTTAATTGTTCCAGATTGGATCTTTAGCAGATAGTTCCAGCTTATAAAATACTACATAAACACGTTTATACATGTGAAAACAAAATCTTCGAGTGACCTCAAGGTTACTGAAGGATATTTACTGTAATCCACTCAGATGCTTCCTAAGTGCTAACACCACTACAGCCATTACTGTAATATATTATTTTATTGCCTATGGAACATAAAGTTTTACGTTTGTTATAAAGTTAGGATGAATAAATAACAAGTCGTTTATAATCATTGCTATTAAGTTATAAATAGGAGTCGGAGCGCGAGTACCTGGGTAGGACGTTTGCCTTGCATGCACCTGAGTCGGGTTCAGTCCCCAGCAAGGATCGCCAGGAGTAGTTCCTAAGACCAGAGCCAGGGCTGGTCCCTGAGTATCGCCAGGTGTGACCCAAAAGGCAAAGAAAGAAGAATCAATGATGTTATTTGTGGCTTCTCCACAGCCCTGCTTCACCCTGTTCCATAATTTTGCTAGTTTTAAATCTTCGGCTCATTTAAATTACATTTTTCAGTATCTTATTACTCTTACACTTTATGTTTGATTGTGAACTCTTGAAGTGCCCCTCCTTTCTGCTAAGGTTGTTTTCAGCATTCTTTTTAATTGTTTTTGGATATACGACTTACTTGTCTTTTGTTCTCTCTCCTCATTCTACGTACTCTTGCCGCTCTCTGCCGTCTCAGCACAGAAGGCTCTTCCTCCTTATCGGTATCGTCCCTGTGGTACAGAAGCATCTTGCACTGGCTGATTTCCTGTTTTCCTTCTGACTCACTTTCTTGATTGGTGCTTTTTCTTTTCTTTTTTAATTTTTTTTATTATGCCACCGTCAGATACACAATTACAAGATGTTCATGTTTGAGTTCTGGTTCTGCAGCATTCCAACACCCATCCCCCCCAACCATGCCCATTTCCCACCACCAATGTCCCCACTTCCCTCCCCCTCCCCCAGCCTGCCTCCATGACAGGTTCTTTCTCTCTCTCTCTCTCTCTCTCTCTCTCTCTCTCTCTCTCTCTCTCTCCTCTCCCCCCCCCCCCCCCCCCCCCCTCTCTCTCTCTCTCCTCTTTTTCTCCTCTCTAGAATATATTCTAGGACATGATTGGTTCCACCAGTTGGATGTACCATATGGCCGCTTGCCGGCTGGCATGGCTGATCTCCCTGAGGCAGTTCGTGTGCAGGGCCACCGGCCTCCTGGACGAGTCAGAGAGGGGAAGGGGAGCCCCAGCTCTTTGGGTCACACCCAGCGATGCTCAGGGGTTACTCCTGGCTTTGCACTTAGGAATTACTCCTGGTGGTGCTCGGGGGACCATATGGGACGCCAGCTGTCAAACCCGGGTCAACCACGTGTAAGCATTGTGCGATCACTCCAGCCCTGGAAGATCTAGTTTTAGTAGCCAGTCATAGATTTCAGGAAATCGTAGAAGTCAGAAAGTCAGTGACAAACACTCAGTGCCCCCACCCCAGTATCAGCATTTTGTACTAAGTAATTATGTTGGTATTTACTGGTTGTAAAATATTAATTATTTCAGGGGACAAATTTTACATTAAATCTGTCAAAAGGGTTATCTGCTGATCTTTTTATGAGCATGATTTTTGCCACTGTCTCGATTTAGTTTGAGCTGGGAATGAACTCACTTCTGTTTTTGCAAGGAATATGAAAATGTTCGTCAGGAATATGAAGAAGTAAAACTAGCTCGCGACCGAGTGAAGGAAGAGGTCCGCAGGCTGAAGGATGGGCAAGTTCCCATGGTGCGGCGCATTGAAGAGAGTGAGAGGCAGCGCCACACCTTGGAGGCTCGGATCAAAGAAAAGGTGATTTTCTCACTTTGTTTCCGATTTTCTGTATTTTTGGGTTTTTACAGATTTGCTTGTAGTTTGGGTTCATTCAGTTTTTAAACTAGAAATTCTATTAGTATGTTTTGAGAATTCAAATTGTTACTCTTGGGGGTTTCTACTTTGTAAAAATTTTAGGAGGTAAAAAAAGAAAATGAAATTATATTCTAATTATAAGAGAAGAATAGTATCCCCGAGACATTGAAATTGTGTTAATTTAGTATACTGTTACTAATACATCCAGTTGGAAAGTTGATAAAAGCTAATGTTTCTTTTTATAGTAAAGTGGCATCTAATATCTCTATTTTGTGATTTGGGGCCGCTTTTAAGCTACTTTTAAACTGAACCTTTGTTATCCTGAAAGTATTTCCGACTATGTGATGGGAACATGATGAGGCACACATAGGTGCATTTTTTTCCCAGTATTGTTGGAAATAACTTTTTGCATATTTTGCAGATAACTTGGTATTTTGGATGATAACTTGAAGTTTGCTTAAAAGAAATTACGAGAAAACATTGTGAATCTGCTTACATAACTGGATGGACAGTGAGAAAATCAGCTGTCTTGCCATTTTCACTAACTTGCTTCCTTCTGATTTAATCTCACAGGCAATGGATATTAAGGGAGACATCCCAAAAATGTAAACAAAAACAAGATGTAATAGAAAGAAAAGATAAACATGTAAGATTTCATATTGATATTTTCATGATGCTAATTTATTGTTTTGTGTTAAGATGTGGCTATGAGACATACTCTTCCTGCTAGGGATACATGCTTATTTGGAAACTATACCACCCCTACTCGAAATCTTTGAGGGAAGCTCAGATTTGGAAGAAGAGTTGCACAGAAGACAACCAGGGAAAAAATGTTTTAAAACTTCTCATATACATTGGTATAATGACTGTTCTGTAATTTCTGCTAGAGTAGGAGATTAAAAAGTTGATTCCAACTTTTGGGGACATGTGTGGGTCTTGATGACAGGATTACTGTAGGATAATTGAGCCGGAAAGTGGGCGCTTTTAGCTTATAGGTACCCAAATGTATGTAGGGTTTTATTTTCCAAGACTGTCCACAAAATGAATTCTGAATTCCTATCCTAGGGACAAATGGTGGTTATGTTTAGTTCCCTGTTACCAACGCCATGACTTTTTCTGTGCCTTTACCTTAAAATCCCAAGCCTTTGTCATTTACATTATCTATGGAATTACGGATTCTTATCAGATGCCTGTGGCAGAAGCTCACTGCCAGTGTCTGTGCCTCTGTGTTTGTGCCAAGGCATATGTTGAGAAGAGTCTGACAGCAGCAAGTTGGATAGGAACTGAGTGATGTCTATCCTCAACATTCCCTGGTTTTTTAAGAGTGTCTGTAATTTTTTAATAAGCCGTTTCTTAGCCCTTTCTCTTACACTCCCCTTATTTCAATAATTTACTAAATAGTAGTTTCAGTAGTATTTAATTTTATACCCATTTCAGTCTTGCTTGCTGACGCCCCCCTTACTTGCTGTCTGTATATTGATTCCTGCCCTTTTTACTACTATTTTATTAAACAAGATATTTAATTAAAATCATAGTAAGATATATTAAGATACTTACTATTGAGACCGAGCAATAGTCCTGCGGGTAGGGTGTTTGCCTTGCACCCGGCCGACCCAGGTTCAATTCCCTAGCATCCCATATGGTCCCTTGAGTGCAGAGCCAGGAGTAACCTCTGCGTGTCGCCAGTTGTGATCCAAAAAAGGGGGGAGAAAAGATAAAATAATTACTATTTCAGGGCCGGAGCGATAGTCCAGCAGCTAGGGCGTTTGCCTTGCACACTGCCGACCAAGGTTCGATCCCCGGCATCCCATATGGTCACCTGAGCACCGCCAGGAGTAACTCCTGAGTGCAGAGCCAGGAGTAACCCCCTGAGCATCGCTGGGTATGACCCAAAAAAGCAAAACAAAAACAAAAAAAAAAAACCCAAAAATAATTACTATTTTATTAGAGTTTTAAAAAGGAAGTAATGCAGATTTCATCTTTAAGATCCCAAATAATACGTGGTACAGAAGTTACCTAATTTGTGTCATCCTTACATTCTTGTCGTAAATCTTACCTTCATTTAACACATTGTGGGATTTGGTTAGAAGAATCAATGTCGGGGATTTGACCGTGTAATCCATCCTTTGCAGCAGCTAAGCTTTCCTTGGATGAGTTTGTATCCCCCATCATAGTTGTCAGGGATAGTCACTGGAATTTTTAGCATTTTTTAATTTTTAATTTCATGTCATGGTTTTAATTTGACTATAACTGATTGCACTTTTGTTGCGTTTTAGTGAAAGAAAGACTTTATATAATTTTCACTTCAGTGTTGTAGTTCATTTGAACTACAATAGTGTTGAAGTTATATAGTCCTTAACATGAATTTCTTCAGATAGGCTTTTGCCGTTTGTATTTTATAAGCTCTGTTTTGGTAGCCCTGTTATTTATATCTGTACTTTGTGATCCTTGGGCTGGGGAGAGAGTTCAGCGGGAATCTGGCTTTGATCCCTGCTGCCATCTGTCCCCTGAATGTGGGGGGCAGCCCCTGAGATGCGGCAGCCCGCAAGCATTGAGAGATGTGGTCCACAACACAATGAAAAATGTTTAAAGACGGAATCTGAAATTCTGTTGTTTTTAATGGTGTATATGCGACAGAGCCAGGTTACTAGTTTGTGTTTTATGTGATAGAAAGTATACGTTAAATCTTGCCCTTAAAACTTCTGTAAGCATAAGAGTTTATTGGGGGGTGGGGGGTCACACGGCAATGCTCAGTACGCCTGGCTCTTTCTGCACTCAGGAATTGCTCCTGGCAGTGCTGGGGACCATATGGGATGCCGGGGATCGAACCTGTGTCTACTGCATGCAAGGCAACGCCCCTACCTGCTGTGCTGTCGCTCCAGCCCCATAAGAGGTTTTTTAAAATTAATATTTGCTTCCTTGATGTCAAATTTTTCATCTTTTCTTTCTGCATTTTTTTTGATTTGTGTTTTTCTACACAAAATGTATATTGGTTTTTGGTCGTCATTTTGCTTGCAGCTTTATGTGCGACACTTCTTCAGCACTGAGGTACCATTTTGTTTTCTGCTTACTGTGTTTGTTCTTCTGCTCTTTCTGTTTCTGCTGCTGGGGGTTTGCCCATTTCCCCTTAGGCTGGACGCTCCAAGGCTAACCAAGCCTGCTGATTCTCTGAAAATTTCATCCCTGGGGGCCAGAGCGATAGTCCAGCAGGGAGGCCATTTGCCCTTGAGGATCTACCCGTTCAATCCCGGCATCCCATATGGTCCCCAAGCACCTCCAGGAATAATTCCTGAGCATCGCCCGGTGTGACCCAGAAAGCCAAAAAGAGAAAAGAAAATATCATTCCTATATTTATCCTGTTTAAGATAAAATTATTAGCACGCTTTTACTTCCTCTACTTCGTGTCAGTATCATCAGATGTTTGACTTGATAATTATTTAAAATAGTACTTTTTGCTATCTGTACTAACTTAGACTTAAGTCTTTTTGTGAGTTTATTTCATCATGTTATTTTTTTACATCACGTTTCCTTCCACTCCCTCTTATGAAGAGGTAGGAATTTTCCATTTGTATTGGGTAGCTCATTTAGGTATTTCATTTATTGTGTTGGATTTTATAGTCAGACCTGGCAGTGCTTAGGGGTCACTCTTAAATGGTGCTCAGGGACCATCTGCAAGGCAGCCAGCTTAATCCTGGACTACCTCTCCAGGCCCCGTAGACATTCTAATGACTTTCATTGGAGATCATGAACTTTGAGGTCCTTTGTGTATCAAAAAAATACACTCTAAAAAAATTTACTCTGGAATATTATTATGACTGGTTATTGAATTCTCAATTTTAAGATGTTGCTTTTTTTCTCAGTCCTTCATTAATCTTTTCAGTGGCCTCCTGGGTCCAAAATTGGTCTAGAGAAAGGCAGAAACCATAGTAGGTGAAGGAGGGGAAAAAGGAAAATAAATCAAATTTGATTTTAAATGTTATGAACATCTATGAAGTGGTAAATAGTCTATTTATCCTCTAAAGAATTTTGGACTATCGTCTACATTACTCCAGTTACAGTTTGTTGATAACTTTCCTAACTAATTCTGCGATATCTCTATTCTTTGGTAGCTTAATGGTCAGGTGATAACTAGACAGACAATTCTTTAATTGAGCCGTAGTTGAGTCTCATGTGTGTGGTCGCCTTGAGCACAGCTGCCCCAAGCCAGCTGCAGCACTGAGCCTGCTTTCCCCAATTCAGTCTTTCTTACCAGTGTGTTCAGAAATTTGCCTGGTGTTTCTAGTGTTGATATCCAGTGCTAGTTCATGAATCTGTCTTGTCCGCATCTTCCTGTTTCATTGTACATGAAGGTAAAGAAGTTTGTGGTGAGTCTCTTTGAGAGTGAAGAGGCCCCCCCGCCCTCTCCCCCCCCATCTTTCTGGACCAAGCACACGACACACAGGCGTAGTCCCAGCCTTACCCCTTGGTCTTCTAGGCCCTGAGAGTTTGAGATTCATCTGCGTGAGCTTTCCTCTTGGTTCCTGTTAAGGTTTTTTGAATTTATTGTTTGCTGTTTTCCTGTGTGTTACTAATTGGTTTTGACAAACGCCTCCAGGTAAAATGCGAAAAAGGATTGTCCCCTGTTTGGCCCGCCGCCGGTTGGCTGCTGCCCTGCAGAGGTCACTGAGTGAGCTGTTGGCTTTTAAGGTTGGCGAGAACCTGCCAAGTTCACTGAGCCTCTGCTGTTGGTGTTCAGGGTTGGTGAGGAACTGCAGCAGGCGGGTTGGGATGGGATGTGTTCAGATACCACAGCACTTTAAAGAAATGTGTTTCTGCCGACTGAATGCTGTCCAGGTTATTGCACGCTTTGCAGGATCTGGAGTTCTGTAAAGACAAACTCAACCATTTTTGTAGTGTTGTGACTAACTTTATGGAGGACAGAATTTTCATTGCTCCTTTCTTCCCTGTTTCTCATGATGTCTAAATCTTTTCTATATCTACAGAAACTCTTTCTGGGATGTCAATGGAATCGCATTAAGCATGTATAACAGTTTGGGGAGAGTCCTATTATCTGTGCTGAGCCTCGCAGTCTGGAAAGAGAACATAGTGTGGTTAGAGCTTTGATGTTGTGTCTGCCGAAACAACAACATTATCTGAGGTTTTTTGATTACACCTGTTGCTCTCTTCCTCTCTCTCTTTTGAGTCTTTGGATTTTTTGTTTTGTTTTTGTTTTCTTTCAAGGACTGGTGCTGGCAGTGCTCAGGGAGCCACGTAGTGCCTGAATCAGACCGAGGCTTTGATTTGCTAGGCTGTGCTCTGCCACTGGGACCGTGCCCCTCCCTCTGATATGCACTACGCAGGCAGTCACACCATCTACAAATTGGGACAGCTTCTTTTCTTCCTTTCTGATGTGAATGATGATTTATTAGGTAGAATTAACTAGTAAGAATAGTGTGAGCATATTATCTTTGCTTTCATCCTGATCTTAGGAGGAGGCATTTTGTTTTACGTCATTCAGTGTATTGTTAATTGGCAGATAATTGTATCAAGATTAGGAGCGTTTACTGTATCTCTGGTTTGAGAATGTTCATCATGTATGAGTGCTGACTTTTGTCAAATGCTTTTTCTGCACCTTACTGATCTGGTTGTACATTTTCATCTTCCATTTGTTAATGTGGTAGAATTCATTTGTTGTTTGTTAAATATTGAATCAGCTTTTGTCTTCCTGAAATTAACCCTACTTGGTTGTGGTTTAGAGTTAATTTTTCATGTGTTGTTAAATTCTGTTTGCTAATAATTAAAAAAATGTTCTTTATGCTAATAACTTAAAAAATATGTATTGGTCACAAGGCATAGCCCGTAGTTTTATGCTGAATGTGCGTTTGTTACTCAGTTTACACCTGCTCCAGAATACTAATTGGAGCTTTGCTCTTCTAGCCCCTTTCTCCCAGGAACACGTCTCTTGTTTGTCTTTCTTTGCTTGCTTATTTTCAGTCTGAAGTTGCTCCGTCTTTTTTGAGGGGGTGGGCAGTACTCCCAGCAGTGCTCGGGGTTTCTCTTGGCTCTGCACTCAGGAATTACTCCTGGCGGTGCTCGGGAGACCATCTGGGATAGGACCAGACTCGCATGAGTCATGTCTAAGGCAGGCACCCTCTCCACTGTTGCTCTAGCCCCAGGGGCTCCGTCTAGAACACACACTTCTCCTCCCACTCTTATATTTTGCTAAATTAAATTCAGTAAAAACTGTCTTGTTTCACCAAAAGAAAAAAAAATTAATTGGGGAATAAACGCGGTGATGCTCAGGGGTGTTCGGGGACCATGTGGGATGCCGGGATCGAACCTGGGTCGGCCGCTTGCAAGGCAAATGCCCTTACCTGCTGTGCTGTCGCCCGCCCCGGGAATAGCTTCTTTTGCTTGGAGGAGATCATGCATTTTTTCTTCTTGGGCACCAGGAGGTGGCTGGAGGGAAGACAGCTAGAGCAGTTCTCTGGGACTCCTGGCTCAGCCCTCAACAGTCATTTTTGTGGGGTAGGGGTCTGTGCTGTGGGGATCAGGTCAAGGGCCCCTGGATGTAACCTATCTCTGTATCCCAAAAGAATTCTTCAAATATTCTCATTTATTCTTAGGTGATACTCTGAAGTGTCAGGTTTCTTTTTGGAGATTTTTTTAAAAACTGGGTTAAATTCTATTATTAGTAGGGGCCAGAGTGATAGCATAGTGGGTAGGGCTTTTGCCTTGTACGCTGCCTGCCCAGGTTCTATCCCCAGCATCCCATATGGTTCCCGAGCACCACCAGGGTAATTCCTAAGCATTGCCAGGTGTGGCCCAAAAAAGAAAAAATTCTTAATAGTAATGCAGTTACTTTTCAACCTGTAACAGCTGTAATGATAAGGTGATTCTTTAGTTTCCTGATAGTCATGATTTGTTTTCTTCTCTCTCCCTTCTGAAAAACAGCTTTGTTTAATGTTTTTCTCTTTTCCATTTTCTTCTCAATATCTATTCATTATCTCTACTTTCTTCATTTTTTCTTGCTTGATAAGGGTTTCCCTTACTCTTACAAAGTTGAGATAGACGCTGATATGATTGCAGGGATGAGCGGGTTCTCTCCCACGTGGTCCTGGTGGAACTGTGGGTCTCTGCGAGGACAGGAGAATGCAGTGTGGCTTGAGCTCTGTGGTGGTCTTGAAGGACCCCAGGACCACACTCAGAGATGCTCAGGGACCTCCTTGCTCCAAACTGGCATATTGCCAGTAATTGAGCTCAGATCCATCTTTTTGCTCCCTAAGCCGCGTACCGCCTCCCGACTCAAGCTGAGACTATGTGTGCCCTTGGTGGTAACAATTTCCCTATAGCTGCTTTCTGGCTCTTAACCAGTTTTAATATATTGTACTTTCATTTTCATTTAGTTTACTGTGTTGGATTTTCTTGTCCACTAGAGATCACAGCTCTTTTATACTTTGCCTTATGTTGGGCATTCAGCTTGTTTTAGCAAAGACTGACGAGAAACTGCCGAGAAGCAGGTCCCATTGAAAGAGAAATTCTAGGGGCCGGAGCAATAGTCCAGCGGTAGGGCATTTGCCTTGCACGCAGCTGACCTGGGTTTGATCCCGGCATCCCATATGGTCCCCTGGGCACTGCCAGGAGTAATTCCTGAGTGAAGAGCCAGGAGTAACCCCTGAGCATCACTGGGTGTGACCCAAAAAAGAAAAAAAGAAAAGAAAAGAAATTCTAGATCCCATGGTAAAGGCTTTAATCAGTGATTGATCTTCCATACCTTGCTTCAGTGACTTGTATTGCTAATCCTTTTACAATCAGGTGAATTTTAATCTGACATTCCTATAATGTAGAGTTCCCTGAATAAACAAAATTGCAATTTTTAAAACAAAGATTGAGGGACTGGAGAGATAGTACCAGGGTTAAGTCCCATCCTTGTATGCCGTCTGACCCCAGTTGAGCTCTGGAACCACACTGTCCGTTGAGCAGTCTTGGGAGCAGGTATTGAAAATTTATTTTGCAGTGATGTAATGGTTAAAGAGAAACTACAAGTACATTTTTTAGGGAAGTTGACTAGTGAAAAGTATATATATATCCTATAGATAGTTGAGTAGGCATTGAAATGTAAATAGGGTCACTTAAGAACATAGACTATAGGGCATTGCCGCATGTGACCCAAAAAAACAAAAACAACAACAACAAAGAACATAAACTATAAAATACTATTGTGGCATCTGAGGGGTTGGTAATCTCTGCTTTTCTAAAGATGTTCCTTTTTTTTCTAATTTATATCTTGAATTATAAAAAATACATAACGTTTGTGAAAATGTGTAGCTTAAATCTATTACTATAAAGGAATGCCTTTAATGGCAAAAATATAAGTTGAATGTGCAGTTTGTCAAAAGCTTAAATGTTTTATGAATAGTTTTGATTAAAATTCCATCTTACATGATCTGAATTTTTAAAACTAATGTGATTATAAGTAATACAAACTTGCAGATTTTTTAGTTAAATTTGATATTAATTTGGCGAATTAGTTGTAAGTAGTGTTGTTGAACAAAAGTAGTTAAATTCAATTTCATATTAGTAGTATGACTTTTTAATTTTTCTCTGGTGTGAAGTATGTGTTTGCTTCCTACAAATGGTTCAGATCTCTGCCTTTCAGATATTTATTTATTAAGCATATCCTGAATGATAATCATATGCTGTGCACTGCTTTACTTACTTGGATTGTATCAGAGCAAAGATTGTCCTACTCTGGTGGGAATGCAGGAAGGGCACCTTTTAGTGAGGAAAACAATGTTTATAGCTTATTTGCATTTTATTTATTATATTATACCACCATGAAATATACAATTACAGAGCTATTCATGATTAGGTTTCAGTCATATAGTGTTCTAACACCAATCCCTCCACCAGTATACATTTCCCACCACCAGTGTTCCTGATTCTTCCATCCGCTCTTCCCCCAGCCATCCTCTATGGCAGGTACTTTTGCCTCTCCTCTCTCTCTCTCTCTCTCTCTCCCCCTCTCTCTCCCCCCCCCCCCTTCATTGGCTTGTATACATACATTTTCCCCCTTTTTTAAATTAATTAATTTGTTTTTGCTTTTTGGGTCACACCCGGCGACGCTCAGGGGGTTACTCCTGGCTCTGCACTCAGGAATCACTCCTGGCGGTGCTCAAGGGATCGGACCCGGCCGGCATAGGCTGGCGCGCGCACAAGGCAAACGCCCTACCTGCTGGGCTATCGCTCTAGCCCCTTAATTTATTTTTTTTAATTGTGCAACCGTGAGATAGCAATTACAAAGATGTTCGTGTTTTGGTTTCAGTCATACAGTGTTCCAGTACCTATCCCTCCACCAGTGCCCACTTCCCACCACTAATGTCCCTTGATTCCCTCCCCCTCTCCCAGCCTGCCTCTATGGCAGGTACTTTTGCCCCTCTCTCTCTCTCTCTCTCTCTCTCTCTCTCTCTCTCTCTCTCTCTCCCTCCTTCTCCCCTCCCCCTCTCTCTTTCCCTTCTCTTACACATTGTGGCTTGCAATACATACATTTAGAGGTTATCATGTATATATATCCCTTTGCCTACATTCAATGCTCAGTTCTAGGCTGGTATTATCATTTCCAACAATTACTAGTACACTGTTCCTTTTCTCTGTCTTACCTAACCTCTGACTTTCAAACACTTGCAGTAGATTCCACCCACTGACAAGACCTCCTGATCTATGTTTTGTCTGGCCTTGGATATTGGTATCATGCTTTTTTTTTTTTGCTTTCTGGGTCACACCCCGGCGATGCTCAGAGGTTACTCCTGGCTCTGCACTCAGGAATTACTCCTGGCGGTGCTCGGGGGACCATATGGGATACTGGGGATCGAACTCCGGCCGGCATGGGCCGGCCGCATGCAAGGCAAATGCCCTACCCACTGGGCTATCACTCCAGCCCCGAGGGAAAAGCTTTTTTTTTCCTTTTTGGGTCACACCCGGCGACGCTCAGGGGTTACTACTGGTTCTCACTCAGGAATCACTCCTGGCGGTGCTCAGGGACCATATGAGATGCCGGAATCGAACCTGGGCTGGTATAGGCCGGCCATGTGCAAGGCAAATGCCCTACCCGCTGGGCTATCACCCAGCCCCGGGGAAAGGCTTTTTTTTTTCTTTTTGGGTCACACCCGGCGACGCTCAGGGGTTACTACTGGCTCTCACTCAGGAATCACTCCTGGCGGTGCTCAGGGGACCATATGAGATGCCGGGAATCGAACCTGGGCTGGTATAGGCCGGCCATGTGCAAGGCTAATGCCCTACCCGCTGGGCTATCGCTCCGCCCCTATCAGGCTATTTTTATTTTCTATCCCTCAAACAAATCCAGTCATTCTATATCTCTTCTTTCCCCACTGGCTAATTTCACTCAACATGATTCTCTCCATGGCCATCCATTTATAGGAAAATTTCATAACTTTGTTTTTCCTAACAGCTGCATAGTATTCCAGTTGTGTAGCTGTACCAAAGTTTCTTTATCTAGTTGTCTGTTCTTGGGCACTCTGATTGCTTCCAGATTCTGGCTATTGTGAATTGTGCTGCCATGAACATGTAGATGGTGTTTCCTCTGTGAGGACTCCCAGGGTATATTCCCAGGGGTGATATGACTGGGTCAAATTGGAGCTCAATTTCTAGTTTTTTGGAGGAATATCCATATTGTTTTCGAGAAAGGCTGTTATCAGTCGACATTCTCATCAACAATGGATGAGAGCCCCTTTCTTCCTGCATCCATGCCAGCACCAGTTGTTCTTGATCTTTTGGATATGTGCAAGCTCTGTGGTATGAGATGATAACTCATTGTTGTTTTGATTTGCATCTCCCTGATGATTAGTGATGATGAGCTTTATTTCATATGCCTTTTGGCCATTTAAATTTCTTCTTTTTTGGAAGTTTCTGTTCATTTTTTTTCCCATTTTTTGATGGAGTTGACTGTTCTTGGTGTAAAGTTCTACCAGTGCCTGATATATCCTGGATATTAACCCCTTATCAGATGGGTATTGGGTGAATATTCTTTCCCACTCTGTGGATTGTCTTTGTTTCTTGGTCACTTTCTTTTGAGGTGAAGGTTTTTAGTTCCACATAGTCCCATATGTTTATCTTTGCTTCCAATTGCTTTGTTAGTGGTGTTACATCTTTGAAGATGCCTTTAGCTTCAGTGTCGTGGAGGGGTTTTCCTATATTTTATTTGATGTACTTTTATGGATTTAAGTCTGATAATTGAGATCTTTAATCCCTTTTGATCTGACTTTTTGTGCATGGTGTTAAACAGAGGTCCAAATTCATTTAATTACATGAAGCTGCCCAGTTTTCCCTGCACCACTTGTTGAAGAGGCTTTCCTTGCTTCATTTCGTACTTTTTGCTTTTATCAAAGATTAACTGATCATGTGTTTGAGGATGGGTGTCAGGATACTCAACTCTTATTCCATAGGTGCACAGGCCTGTTTTTATTCCAGTACCATGCTGTTTTAATTACTACTGCTTTGCAGTACAGTTTGAGGTTGGGAAAGTTGATGACTCCCTCTTCTTTTTCCCAAGGATTGCTTTAGCTATCCATAGAGGTTTATTATTCCGCACGAATTTCAGGAGTGTTTGGTCAATTTCTTTGAAGAATGTCTTGAGTATCCTTATAGGGACCGCATTGAATCTGTACAAGGCTCTAGGGAGTATTACCATTTTAACAATGTTGAGTCTCCCAATCCATGAACAGGGAATGTGTCTCCATTTCCTTGTGTCCTCTTTTATTTCCTGAAGCAGTGTTTTCTAGTTTTCTTTGTACAGGGCCTTTACATACTTTGTTAAGCTGATTCCTATGTGTTTGATTTTCTGTGGCACTATTGTGAATGGGATCATTTTCTTTTCTTTTTTTTTTTTTTTTTTGAGTCACACCCGGCAATGCTCAGGGGTTTTTCCTGGCTCTGCACTCAGGAATTGCTCCTGGCGGTGCTCGGGGGACCATATGGGATGCTGGGGATCGAACCCAGCCTGGCATGGGCCAGCCACGTGCAAGGCAAACGCCCTATCCGCTGGGCTATTGCTCCGACCCCCATTGGGATCATTTTCTTAATATTCCTTTCTTCTCTTTTGTTATTTGTATATAGAAAAGCCATTGACTTTTTGGGTATTGATTTTGTACCCTCTATTATCGCTTCACTTGTCACTTGTCTTCCTGTTGTTCATCGATTTCCTGGAGCAGGTGCCAGTAACGTCTCCATTCATTGGGAATGAGTTCCACTATTGTTACTTTTTTATTTTATTTACTTATTTATTTATGTTTTGCTTTTTGGGTCACACCCGGCAATGCTCAGGGTTTACTCCTGGCTCTTCGCTCAGAAATTACTCCTGGCGGTGCTCGGGGGACCATATGGGATGCCGGGGATCAAACCCAGGTTGGCCACTTGCAAGGCAAACGTCCTACCCACTGTGCTATCGCTCCGGCCCCTATTGTTACTGTTTTTGGCATATTGAATTCACCACGGGTAGCTTGCCAGTGCGCCACTCTATTATAGGTATTATATATATTATATACACTCTATTATAGGTGTATTGTTTCTAGGAGCTTTTTGGTAGAGAGTTTAGGATTTTCTAGGTATAATATCATGTCATCTGCAAATAGTCATAGCTTGACTTCTTCCTTGCCTGTCTGGATGCCCTTAATGTCCTTTTTCTTCTCTGTTTGCTATGGCAAATGCATACATACATTTAGAGGTTATCATGTATATCCCTTTACCTACATTTAGTCTTCAGTTCTAGACTGATATTGCCATTTTCAACAATTAGCACACTGGTCCCTTTTCTGTCTTACCTAACCTCTGACTTCCACACACTTGTGGTAGATTCTAACCACTGACAAGTTCTCCTTACCCAAATGCATGGGAGTATCACATTGAGTGAAATTAGCCAAAGGGAAAAGGACAGAAACAGAATGACTGCATTCATTTGTGGGATATAAAAAAAAATAGCATTATACTTACTTGCATTTTAAAACATTATTGCTCTCAAGGAAAAGATGTTCGTAAGTTACAGCCTGTTTTTATTTCAGATTGAGGAGCTTCAGCAAGCACTAACAGTGAAACAGAATGAGGAGAATGACCGACAGAGGCGAATAAGCAATACCCGGAGAATGATAGAAGACTTGCAGAATGAACTCAAGAACACAGAAAGCTGTGAGAATCTTCAGCCCCAGATCGATGCTGTTACTAATGATCTGAGACGAATTCAGCACGAAAGGGCTTTATGTGAAGGTGAACTTTTTGACAAGAGACGAGAGATGGACACTCTAGAGAAAGAGAAAAAGAGTAAGTTTTATTAAACTTATTGAAAAATCGGTTCATAAAATGAAGGCTAACTTTGTTGCTGAGCTTGCTACCAACCCTGAGAACAGTTTTTCAATGTTCAAGCCACCTTGTTGAGAAATTCCGTTCAGTTCTTCCTGCTTCTTGGCTCAGTTGCATACATCAGCCAGGTTCCATGGTTTGCCACTGGCTGACATTATATGAGACTAGAGCTGTTGATTTAATCCTTTCAAAGTGCTTTGCTTTACTTCCTTTGCAGTCACTTAGTTTTTCTTAAATCAAGTTTGTCTCTATTTTTGCCTTGTTCTTTGAAACTTGTTGCATTTCATCTTTGCTTTTTCTTCTTGTATTTTTTTTCTTGCATAAGATGAATTTCTGAACAGATCTCTTAAAGGAAATCTTAAGTTTTTTCCATTCTTTCAAATGTGACTTATTTTCCATAGCTTTTAGATCATCTTTCATAACCAGGAGTTTGGAAATTTAAGAATTATTTCTCCAGAGCAGCTCTTTGAAACTGTGCTAATGTGTGTTGAGTAATAGTTGTAACTTGCACATCTAAGGTTAACTGATTATAATTTATATATTAAAATATAGTATATAAATATATAGCATATTCAGTATAATGATGGATTGTAATAGAGTTTTTACTAAAGCTGTCTGTCAGTGAAGCAGTACTTTTTTCTGTTTTCCAATTTTAGATGTGAATGATCATATTGTACGCTATGACAATCTCATGGATCAAAAGGAAGATAAGTTGAGACAGAGATACCGTGACACATACGATGCAGTTTTATGGCTAAGAAACAATAGAGACAAATTTAAGCAAAGGGTCTGTGAGCCCATCATGCTCACGGTAAGAAATTTTGTTAGCATCTGTTGGTTTTGTTATCGTAGCATTATGAAGTTTTTTGTTTAAGGAATTCTTAGTTCTCTCAACATTTTTGGCATCTGGTATACCAGTGAATTTATTCCTGAGTCTTTTAAGAACCTTAACCCATAAAACTGATTTTTTTTTAACATAGAGTAAAGCAGCAGCTGTTGATAAAATTCTAGGATTAAAATTGATGAGCTAACAGAATTGCAGTAGGGGCCGGAGCAGTAGTACAGCAGGTAAGGCGTTTGCCTTGCACACAGCTGACCTGGGTTCGATCCCTAGCATCAATCCCTGACATCCTGTATGGTCCCTGAGCATCACCAGGAGTAATCTCTGAGCATTGACAGGTGTGACCCAAAAAGAAAAAATGTAGTTGCAATATTAATATCAATAGATCTAGAAAATAAACTTGGGTGAGCATTTTCATATCTAATTTCAAGGTTGGAAAGTATTTGTCTAAGAATTTATTAAGCTTTTTGTTGCTTTATGCAGTCCAAACATTTCCAGAACTATGGTCTGGGCCAGAGTCGACAAAGTGACACCCGTGGTGGGTAGGTGAGGCTGCGGGGTTTCGGAAGTGCTACACCCGTGGTGGGTAGGTGAGGCTGCCGGGGTTTCCGGAAGTGCTACACCCGTGGTGGGTAGGTGTTGCTGCTGGGGTTTCCGGAAGTGCTACAGACCCGTGGTGGGTAGGTGAGGCTGCCGGGGTTTCGGAAGTGCTACACCCTGTGGTGGGTAGGTGAGGCTGCGGGGTTTCCGGAAGTGCTACACCCGTGGTGGGTAGGTGAGGCTGCGGGGTTTCCGGAAGTGCTACACACCGTGGTGGGTAGGTGAGGCTGCGGGGTTTCCAGAAGTGCTACACCCGTGGTGGGTAGGTGAGGCTGCTGGGGTTTCCGGAAGTGCTACACCCCTGGTGGGTAGGTGAGGCTGCCGGGGTTTCCGGAAGTGCTACACCCGTGGTGGGTAGGTGAGGCTGCGGGGTTTCGGAAGTGCTACACCCCGTGGTGGGTAGGTGAGGCTGCGGGGTTTCCGGAAGTGCTACACCCGTGGTGGGTAGGTGAGGCTGCGGGGTTTCGGAAGTGCTACACCCGTGGTGGGTAGGTGAGGCTGCCGGGGTTTCCGGAAGTGCTACACCCGTGGTGGGTAGGTGAGGCTGCCGGGGTTTCGGAAGTGCTACACCCGTGGTGGGTAGGTGAGGCTGCCGGGGTTTCGGAAGTGCTACACCCGTGGTGGGTAGGTGAGGCTGCCGGGGTTTCGGAAGTGCTACACACGTGGTGGGTAGGTGAGGCTGCCGGGGTTTCCGGAAGTGCTACACACGTGGTGGGTAGGTGAGGCTGCCGGGGTTTCGGAAGTGCTACACACGTGGTGGGTAGGTGAGGCTGCGGGGTTTCCGGAAGTGCTACACCCGTGGTGGGTAGGTGAGGCTGCCGGGGTTTCTGGAAGTGCTCCACACGTGGTGGGTAGGTGAGGCTGCGGGGTTTCGGAAGTGCTACACACGTGGTGGGTAGGTGAGGCTGCCGGGGTTTCCGGAAGTGCTACACACGTGGTGGGTAGGTGAGGCTGCCGGGGTTTCCGGAAGTGCTACACACGTGGTGGGTAGGTGAGGCTGCGGGGTTTCCGGAAGTGCTACACCACGTGGTGGGTAGGTGAGGCTGCCGGGGGTTTCGGAAGTGCTACACCCGTGGTGGGTAGGTGAGGCTGCCGGGGTTTCTGGAAGTGCTACACCCGTGGTGGGTAGGTGAGGCTGCGGGGTTTCGGAAGTGCCACACCCGTGGTGGGTAGGTGAGGCTGCGGGGTTTCCGGAAGTGCTACACACCGTGGTGGGTAGGTGAGGCTGCGGGGTTTCCGGAAGTGCTACACCCGTGGTGGGTAGGTGAGGCTGCGGGGGTTTCCGGAACTGCTACACACGTGGTGGGTAGGTGAGGCTGCTGGGGGTTTCCGGAAGTGGGGTGGGGTGGGAGAGACACTGCCCACCCGACTCCAAAAGAAATGCCAGAGTTCGCAGTCCAAGTGCTAGTACTTGAAAATAGTTGGAGATTCTTGCCTCTGTAGAGTAGTGGTGGGGCAGGGTGCTGCCACCAGAGCCTTGTTTTGGGGGGTAGTTGACCTTCCTGGCTCCCATGGGTGCTCTGGAGTTTACTCATTAGGGTTCGGCAATTCCGTAGGTAAAACTGAATATTTTATAGAAGTAAGAAGCTGGTCGCTTATTGGTGAAAAGTCATATATGACATAAACTTAGTAGACCAGAATGATAGTAGAATGATAGTACACTGAAGGGCTGAGCCCTTCCAGGAGTGATGCCTGAACACTGCTGGGTGCGCCCCAAAACAAGCAAACTTGGTTCCTTTGATCCTTCTAGCAATTGGTATTATACAGTTACAGCAAGTAATACATTTAATTGCTGCTAAAATGGGGTAGGAAATTGCTGTAAATAAATATATTGGTATGTAACATCTGATAGAAAATAAGATTCTGAGAATCAAACCGACATTTTTACTTCATAATAGTTGTTAACTCTCACTGATGATCACTCGTCATTGGGAGGAGGTCAGGCAGGCCAGCCTGATAGTGCATGGGTGGGGCGTTTGCCCTGCATGGGCAGGCGCAGATGGCGCGGCCTGTGGCCTCCAAACCCTGAGCCAGTGATCCCTGAAGGGAGACTAAGGGAGGCCCTGAGCACCGGCTGTGCCTCCTTCCGCTCAAAAACCCCAGACGTTAAGCTTTGTGTGGTAAATTATTTAATGAAGTCAGGTAGGTAATGATTTATTTGGATTTTGTTTTGGGGCCGCACATGGTGGTACTTTTGGCTCTGACTTAGGAATCACTTCTGACTGGCTCAGGGGACCATATAGGTAGGGTACAGGGGATCAAGCCTGGGTTGACTGCATCAAGGCTGACACCATACCAGCTATCTCTTTCCCAGTGTAGTGTTGTTTAATCTGAAATATTTAAGATTGGCTAGAAAAAAGTAAAAATGCTAAAAAGTGAAAGCCAATTTCTTTGATTATATTAGATATAAATTTAGGTATTTCCATTTTGGGGATCACCTCTCTGCATCTCAACTTGAGATGTGAGATTTCTTTTCTCGTTATGGCTTATTCGCCATCTTGAAGATTGGCCCACATTTCATTCTGCGGTGAATAGTCTCAGCCTCTTCCCCTCTCTGGAACATATTTCTCTAGATAAAATTAGTTTGCTTTAAATAATAAGATTTGGGGCCTGAGCAATAGCCCAGCGGATAGGGTGTTTGCCTTGCACGCCGGCCGGCCGGCCCGAGTTTGGTCCCTGGCATCCCATATGGTCCCCCGAGCACCGCCAGGAGTAATTCCTGAGTACAGAGCCAGGAGTAACCCCTGAGCATCACCGGGTGTGACCCCCAAAAAAAAAGCAAAAAATAAATAAATATAAATACTAAGATTTAAGGTTTTTTTTTTTTTGCTAGATTGTTTTTGTAGAAAATAATTCAGGAATCACACAAAGATTTAATTTCTGTGACTATATTTGTATTATGTCATATTAAAATTAGTCAGGGGCCGGAGTGATAGCCCAGCAGGTAGGGCTTTTGCCTTGCCTTGTCCAATTCGATCTCCGGCATCCCATATGGTGCCCTGAGCACCGCCATGAGTAATTCCTGAGTGCAGAGCCAGGAGTAACTCCAGAGCGTTGCCAGGTGTGACCCAAAAAGCAAAAAAAAAAAAAAAAAAAAAGTATGGTTCTTTGATTTAAGTAATATGCATAGAAATGTGTTTACTTCTTGCTCAAATATTACTAGAATATTTCTGCCAGATCAGGAAGGTAATATTTATTTTGGATATAAAAATTATTGCTTTAATTTACCTAGATGGGTTGAAAGAAAATGTAAGAAAATGTAAATGAAAGAAAATGTGACTCTTAGTTTAATAAATTAGAATGCAAATGTGATAATGTATTGACTAGTGTTTATCAAGTGACAGTCTCAATGATTCAGAGTTGGATTAGACTTGGCTTTCTTTGTCAGTTGATTTCCTAAGAGTAGCCTGTCACCAAGTTGGAGTCATAGCTAGCCTGTCTCTACACTTCATAATTATGTTTCAATTCTGAGATGAAGAGATGTGCACTGCTTTGTCCTTCCTAATAAATATTCTTCACCTTTCCTGCCTCCGTCTCCGATGGAACACACAGAAACCCTTCAAAATTTAGTAGAAATGATACCACCATGTGGAGTCAGATTCTTTGTAAATGTAATTTTCAGTCATACATGATTTGCCAATTAGTCTGTTTTGATGAGTGATTTTTTTAAAATCCCAATCTAGAATTGAGAATGTGTGTACAAAGATTTATTTATTGTTAGACTTCTTTCAGTGACTATAATAGAAAAATCATAGGATAAAAAAAATTTCCAAAGACACTGGTTATATATTTATATATATATATATCATCTAATCATTTTAAATGTTGCTATGGTCTCTTACTATAAAGGAACATTTGGGTCTATTAAATGATATTTTAGGTATGTCAAGAATTACTTTCAAAGGGCCTTAGAGTAGGATTTTTTTGAGATACTTTATTTAAGACACTCATTGATACTGGGGTAGCTGTTTTCAGCCCTGTGCGTGGAGGGCACTCCTCACTGATCCAGGGCCAAGGGTCCGCTGGGCTCCAGCATGCCAAGGGGCGCTTCAGCCCATTTGGTGTCTTTGCAGTCCGAGGGGTGTCTGTGGCTTAATTGTCTTTGTCGTGCATCTGTTTTTCAATCCTACAGTTTAAAATAGAGTATTACTGGTTAACATTTATTGTGACAGAGTATCTGTGTAGTATTTTGTTAACCTGCCTTTAGTTCTGTAAGTTGCAACTGCTTTTGCTGCCCATTGAAGTAGCTCTTTACCAGAGTTACACAGTTTTATTAGTTCACCATTCTGACCCAGGATCCTAACTTCTGACTTTTTCTTTCAAGTCAAGTAGTTTTAGTTGGAGAAATAGAAGTGTTTGAGAGAAAGCAAGGTGCTCGTCACGGTTGTGGTGGGGACAGCAGAGCGTGCCCCAGAGTGGATGGACCTTTTTATTGGGGGGCGGAGCAGGACGTGAGCCGGCTCTGCTCAAGGATCCTTCCTGGTCGACCTGTGGAGACGGGCCTTTCACAGCCCTTCCTTTGCCTAAGTAGCTACCTTCACTTTTATCAAAGTTACTTTGTTCCAAGCTAATTTTTATCCCTGAAGGCAGTGTAGCCTCTAAAATTCCATAGCAAGCATTTTTTGTATACATCTATTTTGGTGCTGGTGTGCCCTGATTTTCAACATACTTATCATTAACAAAAGGAAATAAATTGCATTTTTCTTAAATAATTAACTTTCTTGACCTATCTTAGTATCTCCTATACTATAGCATTGCCCTAACATGCAGAAATAGCTAATTAATTTTTTAGATGTCTTTAAATTTATGCACGAGGACTTAAAACCTTGGTTTTTCTCGTGAACTAATAGTTATAACTTTGCAGATATTTTTATTTAATAAAGTTTTATTTATTAAATAAATAAATAAAACTTTTTATTGATATTTCTTACTGATCAAATATTTCCATCTGTAGTATAAATATGTCTTAAAACAGTAGTAAACATTGAAAGTATGGTAATAGATCTTTATACTCAGATCCCAATCTAGGACTGTTTTCAGTGTTTCATTGAGTTAAACGGAGAAGAACATAATATCAGAATCATAGAGAAGTGCTTTTCAAGTCATGGCATTTTACAGTCTGAATGTTTCTGGGTAATAAGGCTTGATTATCACTTGATAATAAGGTAGATGTTTATTAGTTTTTTTACATTTTATTATACCACCGTGAGATAGTTGCAAAGTTGTTCATGGTTGCGTTTCAGTCATGCACTGTCCCAGCACCCGTCCCTCCACCAGTGCACTTTTCCCAACACCAGTGTCCCCCACACTTTTCTTCTCTCTCTCTCTTGCACATACTCTTGTTCTTTTTCTCTCTCTCCCCTCATCCCCCTCCCTCTCTCCCTCCCTCTCCGTTACGAATTGTGGCTTGCAGTACATACATTGAGGGGTTATCGTGCATAGTCCTTTACCTACTTTGAACGCTCAATTCTAGTCTGGCATTACCATTTCCAACTATTATTGGCAAGCTGGTCCCTTCTCTACCTTCATACCTAACCTCTGTCCCCACACACTTGTAGATTCCAACCACTGACTGTTCCTCCTGGCCCTATTTTGCCTGGCTTTTGGTACATAGTCTCATACTATTTATTTTCTGTCCCTCAAATTAGTGCAGTCATTCTATGTCTCTAAGTAGATGTTTTAAAATGCTGACCTATAAATATAATTTGCTCTGTTTTGGTCTTTTTCTCTAAGTTTAATGAAATGAGATTTTAAATATAATTATATTCTAGTAATTGGTTTGCACTTCCTGAAAATTGACTAATTTTTCTTTTTGTTTTGTCTAGATCAATATGAAAGATAATAAAAATGCCAAATACATTGAAAATCATATTCCATCAAATGACTTACTGAGCTTTTGTATTTGAAAGTCAAGAAGATATGGAGGTTTTTCTTAAAGAGGCGAGTATTAATCACCTTAATACTTGGACTAGGTACTTTCAAATAATTTGAGCTAGAATAAAAGTGATAATCACTAATCTTACCAACAGTTACTTGTGTAAAATCTCTTAATTTTCTTTCCATTTATATCTTTATTGTAGGATGAATTCCTCTTATGAGGGAAAAAAAATCTGTTAATATATCTGTAGCATTTTAGAAGGATCATTTGAGGTTAATAGGAAGAGTAATTTTCACTTTTGAAGAGATAGAAATATGAATTGTGTCAGACATTCTCTTTGAAAATGAGCTCAGTTTGTCCTTCAAGGAGATAGCAATATAATAATTGCTCATCAATATAAATAAAGCCTCTGTTTAAAGAATGAGGCTCCTGTGGCTGGGATGTAGGTGTAGCTCATTGTACACTTATGTCTTCGTGTGAGGCCCTGGGTTCCCTCCTTGGCGCCACAAAAAAGACATACGCTGTGTCTTGCTTGAAAGCCCCACAGACTTGAGAGGCAGCGTGGCTTAATAGGTGAGAATATATTCTACCTGTGGTTTGCTGGAGATGAAATTTTTTTTAAAGTGTTCTGATTTATTACATAAACACACAAATTCCAGAGGTTCAAAGGATAAAATAAATTTATAAATAGGATGAGAAAATAAAATGGTCGCCTTATAACTGATTTATTGTGAACATAGTGGACTTTTGCTTTCTTTTTTTTAAGTATTTTATTATACCATCGTGAGATATACAAATAAAAAGATATACAATTAAAAGTTCATGTTTGGGTTTTGGTCATACAGTGTTTCAGCACCCGTCCCTCCACCAGTGCCCATCTCCCACCACCAACATCCCGGTTCCCCCTCCCCTTCCCCAGCCCGCTCCATGCAGTTCTTTATTTCTTTTCTCTCTCTTCTAGGAGATGAATTTTTGCTTTGCTGTTCACTCGAGCGAGCTGCCTAAATGTTTTGCCTTAATTTTCTCACTGTGAAATATTACCTGCCTCAAAAATTGGTTATAAAACTTTTATTAGTTTATAAGTGAAAAAGGTTTTTTTGGGGGGCCACACGTACTGTTCTCAGGAATCGCTGCTCGTGGCAAACCCAATTGTCCTCCTGCAAGGCAAGAGCCTTCCTCCTGCACTATCTCTGCAGCGTGATAAGTGAAAGAGCATTTAGATAGATCTTATTAGCAATTACTGTTTTTAATATATACTTATATATATGTTATATATTGTATACTGCTAGCTATATTGGTGAGTTCTGTTACCTCTTTTGCATATGCCTTCTACTCTTTAAAAGCCTCAAAGATTGAGTATGGCTGGGTTTTTTTGTTTTCTACTTAGCAGAGGGAGTGGTCTTAAATGGTACTCCACGATGCTCAGGGGGGCCACACCAGAGGTTCTCAGCCACCTGAGCTGGCAGCTCAGTGCAGCACCCAGGGGCTGGCCTGGGTGACCCTGGAGGTGCTCGGGGTCTCCATAGGTGCGTACTTTGGGGACCTGTTGTGCCAGGGATTGAACCAGCTGAATGCAAGGCAGATGACTTCTGTGCTGTGTTCTCTTCCCATCTCCTGTGCTTTGTTTTTTAAAAAGACCCAGAGTTGGTATATGGGAAGGGTTCAGTTTGTTATTAAATGTGAATAAAACAAAACTTAAACACCTGAAATAGGATGAAAAGGTATATCAAATGTGACTGCGGTGAACAGAGAAAACTGGTGACGCTTGAGAAGAGTATGTCAATATTTGCACAAATTATTTTTTCCTGTGCAGCGTAATGCAGATGGTTGCGTTTTCTGCATTGTGTAGAAAAAACTTGTTTGCTAACTGCAGGTATAATTGCATATGAGCAAATGTGAAAATCACATGTAATGATTAAATTGTCCCCCTAATATATCAATTGTATGGAACAAATTTTTATTCTAAACTAGTATGTAGAAAAACGATAAAGTTTTTTGTAACAATGCATTAGAGAGACTTTAAGAAAAACTAACCTGGGCCGGAGCAATAGCCCAGCGGGTAGGGTGTTTGCCTTGCATGCGGCTGGCCCATGCCAGCCCGGGTTCAACCCCGGCGCCCCATATGATCCCCGAGCACTGCCAGGAGTGATTCCTGAGTACAGAGCCAGGAGAAACCCCTGAGCATTGCTGGGTGTGACCCCCAAAAAAGAAAAACTAACCTGTTCCATGTGTCCATTTAAGAACCATTAATTTGGGCTGGAGCTATAACACAGCGTGTAGGGTATTTGCCTTGCATGGTGCTGATCCGGGTTCGATTCCCGGCATCCCATATGGTCCCCACGCCATACCAGGAGTAATTCCTCAGCGCAGAGCCAGGAGTAACTCCTGAGCATCGCTGGGTGTGACCCAAAAAAAAAAAAAAAGAACCATCTGCATAGTATTCCAACAAGCCAGACGACCCCCCCCCCACTCCATGAGGACCTCCATTTTCCACATCTGGACTTCCCCTCGTCAGAACTCCACCCAGGAGACCAGCCTAGTGGCTGCGCGGTTCATCAATAAATGCTGGATTTTGAGATGACTACAAGAGTATGCTACTTGCACGGCAGAGCCTGGCAAGCTACCCGTGTCGTATTTGATATGCCAGATACCAGTAACAATTATAGACCTCAGTCCCATGACCTGATGGAATGGTTTGAGGCTCTTTATGTTCCTGGAGCAAGCAGATGCCCTTGGGCTCTATTTGCATGAGACAGGACATAGGGAGATGTTACTGGTGCCCGCTCGAGCAAATTGATGATGAACGGGAAGGCAGTGATACAGTGACAGTGAATTTGTGTAAATGTTATAAAATATTTTGATTTCTAAGTTTCTATTAATCCCAAGAATGCCAGTAATACTATTAAAAACAATTTTTTAATAATTTTTAATGGCTGGAGAGACAGCGCAGCAGTAAGGTGCTTGCCTTGCATGTATCAGACACTGGCTTGATCCACCATTGGGCCTCACCAAGAGTGACCCATGAGCAAATTCAGGTGTGATCCCCCCAAAAAGTTGTATTAGTTGATAGTTGTTTGGTGTTTCCTCAACAGTATTGCATTCTGTCAGGCTCCCTGGCCACATTTGGGGCTAACAACTCTCCCCTCCAGCCAATAGACAAAGAAGCACGATCACCAGTTATAGAAAATCAAGGCTTTTGTAATTCTCCACACCTCACTCCAGCCCACTACACACACACAGAGAGAGACAGAGACACAGAGAGAGAGAGAGAGAGAGAGAGAGAGAGAGAGAGAGAGAGAGAGAGAGAGAGAGGAGAGAGAGAGAGAGAGAGAGAGAGAGAGAGAGAGAGAGATCCAAATCTGCTAGATATAAAAAGTTTACAAAGACTGAGGCAGGGAGATTCCAAAGGTAAGAGGCTCTTTTATCCCAAAAGCAAAGAGATGAGAAAAGCTTCCTATCACTTGGCTGAACCACCAGGGTGTATGGGGGCGTACAGAGTGGAAATTTGTGTTTGTCTCTTGTACATGGCTGATAAACAATCATTTCAATAATTTTTTAGTCCTTTTTGTATAAGCACAGTAAGAGAGACAAGCATTTATCTACACCAGGATTAGGGTGACCTTTCCTGGGAGATCACATTATTACAGCCCAGACTGCATTCCCCTCACCTGATTGATCATTTTCAATCCCCTCAGAGTCCTATGAAGCCACAGCTTATCTTAGGTCAGAACAGGCTTTTCTCTGACCTTACTTTTCTGTCTTTGGGTCAGAAAAGGCTTACTCTAAGGTCTTGCACTCAAAACATTAGTTGTCCCATTCAAAGCCAGGGTGATCTCTTTTCCTGGTTCCATCTAGTCCAATATAGGTACCTGTTTTTTGGGGTGTGAGGAATTAGAATCAGTCTAGACAATTGAGGCATTTAGTTAGGAAATATGGTGGATTCCCAGGTGTAACTAATCTAGCAATGCATCATCTTAACCATCTTCTGTGTGTGTACAAAAGAACCTTCAGCATATGTAAAGGGCATACTGGAAAGAGTAAAGCCCTTCTATAAACAAAACTCAGGGCTCAAAGTAAAGAGTACATGGTAATGAAAACTATTTTTCCCTGCCCCGTTATATTCAGGTCCGTGACAATAAGAAATTAAGAGTAAATGCTGTTATTGCTCCAAGGAACTCATATGCAGATAAGGCACCTTCAAGACCTCTGAATGAACTAAAGTAAGTCTGGGTTAGCTATCCATAGAACCCATTACTGTGGATACTGAATAATCATTTACCTCTTAAATATATTTTAATTATCTCTTTGTCATATATTAGTTTGTCTTAGACCATATTGTTCCCTTTTAGGTGCTCTAAATAGGTCTGAAATTAAGCACAGGATTAGACCAGTGGGTTGGTACCATACTGGATTGCATACCTGAATGTGGAGGTATTCTAACTGTGTTCATTCTTGTGATCCATGAACAATGGAATATATTTCTATTTCTGGGAGTCCTCTTCTGTTTATTTCAATAGTGAGAGTATTCAACATATATCTTTCATGTGCTCAAAAGATGGTACATCGGGTAAGGCATTTGCCAGACACCTGACTCAAGTTTGATCCCTAATACCACGCACAATTCAGGAAAGACCCCTATGCAGAGAGCTGGGAGTAAATTGTTTCTCGTCCTTCATTAAATTGATTCTGAAGTATTTGATATTTACAGAACTATTTTGAATTGTGTTTTATTTCTTCTAATTCATTATTTAAATATATAATTCCACAGCTTTTTTTGTGTTTTTTTTTAGCCAGCTACCTTGCTGTATTGGTTTTTTTTTTATAAGTATTTTATTATACCACCGTGAGATATACAATTACAAAGATGCTCACTGTATTAGTTTTTGTTTCTAAGAACTTTTTGGAGTCTTTAGGGCTTCTGTGACATCTGCAAAGAATGATAGTTGAACTTCCTTTACAGTTTACATCCCTTTGATTTCTTTTTTTTGTCTAATAGCTGTGGCTAGTACTTCAAAGCTATATTAAAAGTGGATCAAATGAGTATCTTTGCCTTGCGCTGATCTTAGGAGGAAGGCTTTCCATTTTTCACCATTGAATATGATGTCTGTGGGTTTGTTATAAATGGGCAATACTGTATGGAAGTATGTTCCATCTGTGTGTGTCAGGATCTTTCTATGCATCATTTGATAGGATTTTATGATCTTTCTCCTTTTGTTGACTTGGTATGTAACTTAATTGAATTGCATATGTTGAGCTATCCTCTCACCCCTTGGGTTAAAGTACTTGATTATGTCATTACAGTTCTTTTGATACAACCGTATATTTCACGGTTGTATTTGGTTCAGTAAGATTTTGTTGCGGATCTTTGGTTGATGTTTATCAGGTACATCAGTCTGTAATTTTCTCTTTTGGGGGCCAGAGTAGTAGGACAGTGGGGTAGGGTATTTGCCTTGCACAGCTGACCCAGCCTTGATCCCGCCATCCCATATGGTGTCCTAAGCACTTGCACGAATCATTTCTGAGTGCAGAGCAGGAGTAACCCCTGGGCAACGGTGGATATGACCCAAAAAAAAAAAAAAAATTCATTTTTTAGTAATATCAGTGTCTGCTTTTGATAGTAAGGTACTGTTAGTAAGGATTTCTGTTTCTTTACTACTTTGAAACAGTTTCAGGGATAAGGGCACCTCTAGATTTTATTTGAAATTTTCATAGAACTCTCTAGTGAACCCATCTGCACTAGACCTTTTGCCCTGGGGGAGATTTTTTACTACTATTTTAGTCTTTTTACTTATGATTTGTCTTCACATTTTCTGTTTCTCATCGATTCAGTCTTGGGAGGTTGGATGATTCTAAGAAGTTACCCATTTCTTTCGAATTCTCTCACAAAATGGCATAGAGTTGTTCATAACAACCTCTTAGGATCTTTTTTATTTCCAAAGTGTGATTTCTCCTCTTTCTCTGATCCGGTTGGAGTTTTCCCTCTTTCTTCGTGAGCTAAAGACTTGTTGCTCCAGTTTCTTGTTTTACTGACCCTTTGTATTTTCTTGCTTCCTGTGCCATTGATTTCTGCTCTGATTTTTAGGTTTTCCTTCCTTCCTAATTGGGATTCATTTGTTGTTCCCTTTATAGTTTCTGCAACTGTGAGGTTATTGATCTGAGCTTTTATTCTTTCCTGATGTAGTGCGGTACTGCCTTGAGGTGGTCCCATTGTACTGTTTCTTTAGTTCCTGGTGGTTTGTGTTCTCTTCTTGACCCAAATGTTACCTAATAGTTGTTCAGTTTCCAAATGTTGGCGCTTTCCCCAATGTTTTCTTTAGTTTGTTTTGGGCGGTGCTCAGGGCTTACTCCTGGCTCTGCACTCAGAAATTAGTTCTGGTGGTGCTCGGGAGGACCATATAGGATGCTGGGGACTGAACTCAGGTCTGTCCTTGTAAGGCAAATGCCCCACTCATTCCCAATCCCCTAACTTCTTTTCTCTTACTGATTTCTACCCTTTGGGCTATGAGTTTTAAAGAGAAACGTTACTGTATTTCTGTGACTGGTTTTTCAGATAGCAAAGTCTAATAGACATACTCAAGACCCTGTACCCAAAAAAGGCAAATTGTCCAAGGCACATGAAATGTATTTCAGGATAGGTCAGATGCTGGGAAGAGAGACTGAATTATAAAACAGTTATAAACAACTGCCTTAACTCTGGATATAATAAACATTTTAAGTGTAAAAGCAATAAACAAAAGAACAGATTTATATTTAATACTCTTAGATATAGTGATGTTAAACTGCTTGGGAAAAATGTAAATTTTAATCAAGTAACTTTAAATAAAAAAGTATTCTGTTAATATAGCTTATAATTTATATGTTGTTAGCCACTTAAATTTTTTTTTTTTTTTACTTTTTTGGATCACACCCAGCAATGCTCAGGGGTTTCTCCTGGCCCTGCACTCAGGAGTTACTCCTGGCGGTGCTCGGGGACCATATGGGATGCCGGGGATCGAACCGGGCCGGCACAGACTGGCCGCATTCAAGGCAAACGCCCTACCCACTGGGCTATTGCTCGGCCCCAAGCCACTTAAATTTTTTAAGTAATGTTTTAAAAAGCAAAATGTTACGGGAGAGAGGCTTGCTCTTCAAGCCCGTGTTCTCTGTTGATCACGTGTCTATCTCACTTGCTCGTCTCACTCTCGGTGTCTTGGCTTGCTTATTTCCACTCCTAGAGAGCCCTTTGTTCTCTGGGACACATACTTCTCCCTTTCTCTCTACTCATATCTTTCTAAATATGTTTCGTAAAAACTTTTCTGCTTCAAAGAAAGAAAAAGAAAACTCTAATATAAGTGTTTCCTTTCAGACAATATGGATTTTTCTCCCTATCTACGTGAGTTATTTGTTGCACCTGATCCTGTCATGAGTTATCTTTGTTGCCAGTATCATATTCATGAAGTTCCTGTGGGAACTGAAAGAACCAGGGAGAGAATTGAACAGGCAAGTACTAAGTCTGTACCCAAAAAACAGTTTTACTAAAATGTCTAGCAAAGATAAAAGCCAAGATTAAGGAAGTATATTGATATTAGAATTAACACAATCATCTTTGCGTCATTTGCTTGTACTTAGTATTTTTTGGTGAGTGGAAGGAGGGTCCTTCCAGCTGGACCCCCTGCCCCCAGTGATCAGAAGGCCTTGGAACCACTTTAGCCATACTGAGCCCACCAATCACCATGGTTTAGTGCTTGGGCCAAAGATGCAGTTCTTTTCTGGGGCTACCAAGGTAACCTGGGGACCCTGCATGCAGTGCAAGGGATCACATTTGGGCTTTCTGTGTGCAAGACATTGCTATTCTGTCTTTGAGAGGCTCGAGCAAAACATTAACTGTTGTCTAGTATTTTTTTTTTTTGTGACCCAAAAAAAAGCAAAAAAAAAAAAAAAGATGAGGACGGTACCTCGAGTAATTGAACAATATGAGTAAGGTAACTGAATGAAGTCAAAACCTGTAAAGTTAAAAGCCTAGTACTCTTCTCTCATTCTGCCTTGCTTGACAAATGTTATATTAATGGTTTTTTTTTTTCCTTTTTGGGTCACACCCAGCGACGATCAGGGGTTACTCCTGGCTCTGCCCTTAGGAATTACTCCTGGTGGTGCTCGGGGGACCATATGGGATGCCGGGGATCGAACCCCGGCCAGCACAGGCCGGCCGCGTGCAAGGCAAACACCCTACCTGCTGGGCTATCGCTCCAGCCCCTATATTAATGGTTTTATTATTTAAATTCTTACTCTTATCATGTTTGCACTTCAGATTATCTCACGTGAATGGCTACTATTTATAGGAGGCCATTTTCCTAGCTGGTATAAGTATTCTTCTAATGCTTTTTGACTTTCTGTAATATACATGACTCAAAGCTTGCTCTTAAACCAGGCAGAAACAGGGAAGAAATCTCTTTCAAGACAGGTTTTTCCATCACTCCACCCATCTTTTTTTAATTTAATTTTATTATTTCCTGGCCACTTGTTTTAAAAACATTTTTTCATGTGTATTTTTTAATTCTTTAGTTCCTTTAAATGTGCAAATCAATGTGATGCTAATACTTGTTTTACAATTGAAGGTAATACAAGAAACCCGATTAAAGCAAATTTATACAGCAGAAGAAAAGTATGTAGTGAAAACTTCTTTTTATTCAAACAAAGTGATCTCCAGCAACACATCACTAAAAGTAGCCCAGTTTCTCACAGTCACTGTGGATCTTGAGCAAAGAAGACACTTGGAAGAACAGCTAAAGGTTGGTGATTACATTTGAGTATTAGAAGAAAAAATTTTTTAAACTCAGGTTATAGTTTAACTAGAACTATTTTTAAATGTTAATAATTATTACTATTCCATAGGAAATTACTAGGAAAATGCAAGCGGTAGAAGCAGCTCTGTTTGCCTTACGTGACACAAATAAACATCTCGAACATAAAGACAATGAACTTAGGCAAAAGAAGAAGGAGCTTCTTGAAAGAAAAAACCAAGAAAAGACAATTGGAACAAAAAATTAGTTCCAAACTGGAAAGGTAACTTTCAGCCCTTAAAACAGAAGCTAGAAAAGTGACACTTTCTCCAGGTGAAGCCAGGTTTCTCACTTATTGTTCTGTGACTATTCAGTGTCTGTGATGTTTTCGTTGGATCCTAGGATGAGAAGCCTGACAGCACAGATATGCTCTGCTGGCCCGTGAGCAGCACGGGTCCACACGCACAGCTGGCCCGGGAGCAGCACGGGTCCACGTGCACAGCTGGCCCGGTGAGCAGCACGGGTCCACGTGCACAGCTGGCCCGGGAGCAGCACGGGTCCACGTGCACAGCTGGCCGGGAGCAGCACGGGTCCACGCACACTGGCCCGGAGCAGCACGGGCCACGCGACAGCTGGGCCGGAGCAGCACGGGTCCACGTGCACATTGCGCTGTAAATAGAAAATTTGCTGTGCTGGAACCACAGCAATAGCACAGCGGGGAGGGCATTTGCCTTGCACGTGCCTGACCTGGGTTCCATCCCGGCATCCCATATGGGCCCTGAGCACCACCAGGAGTAACATCTGAGCATTGCCAGGTGTGACCCAAAAAAGAAGCTCACTTTATTGTAAGGAGATAGTAAATGATGTATTTAGTATCAAAATATGTTAATTATCTGCATTAGCAATAATTAACATATTGCAGTCAGTATCAGACTACTAGTAGTAAGTTTGGGAATTACAAATATCCGTGCATAGTTAGAAGGTCAGCTGTATTCGAAATGAAGTATGATTTGAGTCACAATAATAGTACAGTGGGTAGGTTGTTTGCCTGCATGTGGCTGAGTTTGATCCTCAGCCGTCTTTATGGCCCCTCTGAACTCAACAGTAGTGATCCCTGAGTGCAGAGCCAGAGCACTTCTGGCCCAAAAAACAAATAAAAGAGATAGAGTCGTACTTTAGGAGAGCCAGTGATGGCACAGCGGGTAAGGCTGTTGCCGTGCATGTGGTGCATGTGGCCCAGTTTAATCCCTAGCGCTCCATGTGGTCCCTCTAGTCCTGCCAGAAATCATCCTTGAGCCTCACTGGGTATGGTTCAAAAATTAAAATTAAAAAAAAAATTGGAGTAGTGTTTAATAACAACTTCAGATAATTGTGACTTAATTACTTAATATGATTGCCACGCTTGCTAAGACATGGATTATTAAACCTTTATTGCTAATGAATGGGTTTGCATTCATTAGTGAAGCTGCATACTCTATGTTAGAATCTATCACCCTTGCAATGAAAGTTTTATCCATGTACAGTTCTGTTATGTCATGCCTACTGCATTGGTCATTTGAAAAATACTGTTTCACCAGAGTATGTAGATTGTTTAAATATAGTGCGAAGAACTTGGACGTTAGTACCATATATGTCATACCGCTTAATGTCTGTGATTTTAGTTAATGTTTGAACCTTTTTTTTCCATCTAAAATTAAAGAACAAACCATCAACTTTAGGATTCTTTTGTCTTTCCATATTTTTTTAAATCCTGTTTACTGAGTCTCCTTAGGGTGGGACTGTTTTGAAACAATATTAATAACAATAGAGTTAAGAGATGTAGATGAGAGATCTCTATGGGTCAGAGGCGCTGAAGAAAGACTTCATGAACTGAGATGAGTTCTTGATCACTTGAAATCCCGTTATTCGATTTGCTCGAGCCGGGTGCCAGTAACATTTCCATTTGACCCTATCACGTGCCAGTGTGGCCCAGTGGCATCTGGTTGATTCAGGAATATGAAGAGCCTCAAACCATTCCATCAGGGTTTGACGAAGAAGTCTGACCATCTTGTAGGTAGGTGGCCACGTGATCTTTTGATATCCCGTGGGATCCAGTCGGTAGCAGCTCTAGTCCAGCGGTCATCTCCAAATCGCATTACATGTCCAGCCCATCTGATTTTCGATGCCTTGGCAAACGAGACAGCGTCCCTGACTCTGGAACAGCGACGGAGATCGGAGCTCCAGATTCCTTCTTTTACTTGAGTGAGGCGTGATGTTCCAAGCATAGTTCTTTCAATTCCTCTCTGGGAGACCCGAATAGCATTCTCATCCTGCTTTCGTAGGGCCCAGGTCTCTGAGGCATATGTTAATGCAGGGAGAACGGTGGAGTCAAAGAGATGTGCCCAGAGCCGGAGGTTCTTTGTCCTTTTAGCTATTTCTTGATGCCTTTGAAGGCATTCCATGCCGCTCTCTTCCTCCTGCGCAGCTCAGGTTTTAGGTCGTTCATCATGTTGACTTCTCAGCCTACGTACACATAACTGCTGCATTCAGAGATGTTTGTTCCATTGAGAGTGAATGGGGCCTCTGGAACTCGTTCATTTTTCATGCACATAGTTTTGCTGAGATTCAGCTGTAGACCTATCTTTCCACATTCTCAGTCAAAGTCAGCCAGCATTTGTGCCGTTTGGCTAATGTTTGGTGTTATTAGAACGATGTCATCAGCGAGCGCGGAGGTGGTTTAGTTGCCGACTGTCTATCTTCCCTCCCATTCCTTCTCATTCTTATTGTCGCGTAATGTTCTCAAAGGGTGGCGCTGAAGAGTTTGGTGAAATGGTATCACCCTTTTTGAACCCCTCTTTTGACATTGATGGTCACTTCTTTGTAGAATGATGAGATCCTGGTGGTGATTCCGTAATACAGCTCACGAAGGATCTTGATGTATTGGGTTTGAACACCCTGTTTGGCTAGGGCTTCGATGACCGCTTCAGTCTCCACAGAATCAAAGGCTTTCTGTAAATCAATGAACGTGAGACAGAGCGGCATCCTGAACTCCCTGCACACTTCAATGAGCTTGGTTACCGTGTGGATATGGTTGATTGTGCTGAATCATTTTCAGAAGCCAGCTTGCTCGCATGGTTGCCCTTCATCTAGTGTTCTGCTAATCCTGTTCAGAATGACTCAAGTGAACAACTTGTAGATGACAGACAACAGGCAGATGGGGCGATAGTTGCCAATGTCGTGGAGGTCTCCCTTCTTGAACAGTAGAACTGTCTTGCTGGTTTTCCAATGGGAGGGCACCTTGTATTCGGACAGGTAGCGTGTGAAGAGCCGAGCCAGTGTATTGATGAGCACTGAAGGCAGATTCTTCAGGTGTTCAGGTCTGACTTTGTCTGGGCCTGGTGCTGTTCCCTTCTTTACTGACCGAAATGGCATGTCGGATTTCAGAAGGGAGAAAGTTATTTTTAATAATCATCATGATTATTTTTGTTTTGTCCATAGGTGCAGGGCTCTCATTTCGACTGCCTACAGTTTGCACAAGCCCCCCAACTTCTTATATACCCAACAGCATCAAACAGTAACACAAGCTAGAGTGAAGGGTACTTAGTTTTACCACGACAGAAGCATTCCACATGATTAGTGTAAGGGAGGCAAACCATAAACCATTAGAAGGAGATAAGCAGGTGGGAGTCAGCCAGCAACGGGTGCTCTCAAGGCAAGGTTAGACCAAGGAGGTGTGACAGGTTGCTAGTTCCTGACTAGCCCAAGATGGCAAGATCTTACCTGGTTCTGCTTTAGAGAGACCACCCAGGTGTTTTCTGTCTGCACCCCAGGCAGCGTCCATTAGACTCCATCTTTGACTTGCTACAGCCAGCGAGGAGATGCCACGCAGGAAATGACCCAAGATAGCAGGGTCCATGGTTCTACATCATGGAGACAGTGTCGTCAGGGAAGCCACATCCTGTCTTTCTCGGGAAGACGGCCCCAGGAGACCCTGTGTAGCTATCAACAGGCAGTATCCACCAGACCTTAGCATGTCCTTTGATCTGCTTTCCCCCAGCAAAGTAGTAATAGATATCACTTACCAATCAAGAGCCAGACACTAGAATATTAACTTGTTCAGTTATACTGCTCATTATTGACAAAGAGGAGATTCGCCTCCAGATCCCGCCTCCTGATACACCAGGAGCTCAAGCGTTAATCAGACGGGGCTGCAACTCAGTGCCCTCCGGCAAGGCCTGCTGGGCCTGCCCAGAACTGCAACTGGCTGGAACCATACATGGGGCGTCCAATGTACCCTCTGGCACGCAGGCGTTACCTCAAAACCTAGTATATTCATCTAACTGGTAACGAAGTGTAGGCACGAGGTGTGGTCTGGGGGACCACCTCGGTGATTTCCTGTACAGTGAACTCAAATGGCACAATGGAGATTTGAGGATCTCCATTGACTTTTGTCTAACACCATGTTCATGACTGTATTTAAAGAATTAGCTCCAACAACCAATATAGAATGGATTGTTTATTGTATGAATAGGAAAAGCTCAAATAGACGTTGAGATAAATGTGAAATAAGTGTTGTCAGTAGCTGTAGTGATGGTGTGTCTGTGATTGTCAGTAGAAAACCACTGTGTTCTGGAAACCCAGAAAGTGAATCCAAGAACAAACTGGACAGACTCCCATACATCTGCCTAGGGGAAAAAAAAAGGCATGACCTTATCATTACTGTTCCCTTATATGAGCTGTAAGGAGCAACATAATTGATGCTGGCTAAGTGAGCAGGCATCGGGAGGGGGGATGGAGGGTGGGAGGGAAATCACGGGTCTCTGGTGGTGGGGGGGGGCACACTGGTGGTGGGATTGGTGCTGAATGATGAATCTTTCCAGCAACTGTATTGTGAAAAAAGTTTGTGCTTTGTAAATCAGGGTGTTTAAAATAAATCATTTTTTTTAAAAAATCATACAGTGCTGGCACATAATATATCTGAAATACCAGTTGGTCTTGGGTGTTGTTTAAAATGATTGTTTAATGTAGATGCTAGCAGCCTATTTCTGAGTATGATTGTTGAGGCAGCTAGTGACATACGGATGTAGACCCAACTCTTGTTTCTTTCTGATTTTATTTTACATTTTATACAGTTTAAAGCTGATGGAACAGGACACCTGTAACCTTGAAGAGGAAGAACGAAAAGCAAATACCAAAATTAAGGAAATAAATGTTCAAAAAGCAAAAACTTGTTACTGAACTAACACACCTGATAAAGGTAAAACTTCCTTTTAGTATTTGCCCTCAGATGACGCCTCGGGCCTCACATGTGAGGCATGTGCTCTGCCTCTAAACTGCATCCCTGGCCCAGCATTTTGCCGTAATTTTTATAGCAAGTAGACAAAAATAGCAAAATCTTCAAGAAAATGTGATCAGTAATTATACTTGTATACATTTCTTATATGTATACAGTCGTTCTCAACATCTGGACTCCACAGCTTGTCAGCGCTCCACCCAAGAGAAAAGCCGATCTCCATTGCGGTTCATCAGTAAATGCACGAGATGAGAGCCTACTACTGAGAGTGTACCACCCACACGGTAGAGCCTGGCAAGCTACCCGTGTCGTGTTTGATATGTAACAATTATAGACCTCATTCCCATGACCTGAAGGAATGAATGGTTTGAGGCTCTTTGTGTTCCTGGAGCAAGCACATGCCCTTGGGCTACACTGGAACACAACAGGACGTATGGAGATGTTACTGGTGCCCGCCGAGCAAATCGATGAACGGGAAGACAAGTGATACAAGTGACATTTCTTTCATAGACCAACAGATGAGTTTGAAATCACTGAGGAGCGCCAGAGAGATAGTGCAGCGGGAGGGCACTTGTTCTGCACACAGTCAACCTGGGTTCAGTCCCCAGGATCCCGGGTGCTGCCAGGTGTGGCCCGAGGTACCCCCCCACCCCCATCATGGAATTATTTTCTTAAATATGACCTAATTAAATATAAAGGAAAACTTAAAATCTCATTAGAAATGATTAGAAAAAGAACTCTTTGGGAAAAGGAATCAGGCACATTAGGAAAAAAATTCTTGGTGTTTAACTTTTTAAAATACTTTGCTTTGCAAACTAAACTAATGGGGTTTTGTTCATAGATTTGTACTTCCTTGCAAATACAAAAAGTAGATTTAATACTTCAAAATACTACCGTGATCTCTGAGAAGAATAAATTAGAATCAGATTATATGGTTGCGGCATCACAGCTTCGTCACAGAGAGGTAAAAATTTTCCTTTTTATTGCTTTGTGGTTAATTTGAAAATAAACAATCTTTGTAGCATCAGTTTGCTGTGTGTTCTTTAACTTACAAATTTAACACATAACTGCTAAAAGTTACCAATATTTGAACACTTGACTATGCATTTTATGTTATTTGACTCAGGGAAAGGCAATAACTATCAAAAAAAAAATTTAAGAGTAATTAGTATTACTAAAAGATGCTGGTGACTTTAATTACATTTTGCACATCCCATAAAATAAATTACAGCTGAATTCTAATCAACATTAAGAGAGGACTTAGTGCATAGTCTCAGCAATTTAATCTTCTGTTAATATCTATCTGTGAAATGAAAATGTCGAAATAGTTTGCGTGGGAGGGAATATGTTAGACTAAAGTTAAAGTCTGCAGAGGGGCTGGCATCCGAAGTGATAGTGACAGTTGCTTAATGTTTGATCCCCTAAACCCTTCCCTTAAAATATAGAAGCCAGGATGATAACATAAAAATAAATCACCCCTGGACAACTTTGACAACAACAGTAAGTTTTAAGTTATCCTGATTGGTCAGTATAGTCTCACACCAAATGCCTGGTGTTCCATCAGACTGACTGAGCGAGGATACCAGCTCTGTAAGACTCTGACCCCACATGCAAGTGCAGATTGAGGCCTGCTGGCTAGAGATTCCGGGCTTTCCATGGCACCCTCCTATCCAGCAGTTGACTACAATGACTCACTGAACTCAGTAGAATGTTTAAATAATCCCAGTTTGGGGGCGGAGTGATAGGGTAGGGCCCTTACCTTATATACGGCTGACCTGACTTTGATCCCTGGCACCCTCTTTGGTCCCTGAGCATACCAGGAGTGATCCTTGAGCACTGAGCCAGAGGTAAGCCCTGAGCACCTCCAGGCATGGCAAAAACAAACCAAAAAAAATTACAGAATTTGAAATTGTCAAATGAAATGTAAATGACATAGATATCTTAAGGGCATGTAGACCCAAACTAACAGCCACAAGGGCACTAAGGGCAAGTTTGGTACAGGCCAGTTGCTTCACGGTGAGCCAGAGCCCTGAAAGATGGCGAGTGTCCTCATTTCCCCCCTCCCAGCCGGAGGGAAAAGGAGAGAGACCTTATGCCTTGGTTGTTCTGGATGTGTACGAGTCCAGCAAACCATGGTGGGGTTGGGGGGCTGGATACACGGCTTTGGGCTCATGAAGTCGAGCCTTTTCTTACGTGTTTCGTTTCTTTCGGGGCACTGAGGATGGAACCAGGTTGACCGCAAGGCGCACACCTTACCTGCTGTCCTGGCTCTTAGGCCTGAGCTGCTTGTTTCGCCACGTGAGCAACACCCAGCAGCGCTGAGCGCTTACTCAGGGTCCCTCCTGGTGGGACTAGGGGCCGGTATAGAGTGGCAGGGATCTAATCCGGTTCAGCCACATGCAAGGCAAGAGTGAACCTACACGGCTATCTCTAAGGCCCAAGAAATCAGTTACTTAGTATATGAATATTATATTGTTGCCGGCATTGTTTAGCTTTAGATTAAAATGGCACTTGTGGGCCTGAGCTATGGCAGGTAGGGCATTGGCCTTGCTTGCAGCCTACCCTGTGACCAATCAGGTTTCGTTCCTTGGCATCCCAGCTGGCCCCTGAACACAGAGCCAGGAGCGATCCCTGAGATCAGACCCTCCAGGGGAAAGCCCTGAGCATCGCCAGTGTGGCTCAGAATAAACCTCCCTCCCCAAAAAATGAAATTTGATTTTGTGTTTGTGAAAGAAAATGGAGGTAAAATGTTTTATTTACAACTTACGTTTTTCTACATTGATACTGCCTAGAACTTCATTTTCTCTCTGACACAAAACATTTTTTTTGCTTATCTTTTAATAATTTTTTTTTTTTTTGTGGGTTTTGTGGGGGTTTTTTTTTTGTTGTTGTTTATTTGAAAGACTTATTGGAAAGAAGACGGGAAGGAAAAGAAACTCCCAGCCAGGGAGCAACTTAGTGCAGGACTAAGTTGTCTGTTAGTAAATTCTTAAATAGAAATCTTAAATTTATGGTGCAGCGGCTATTGCTAAACCAATTCTACAAATTTAATTTCTTCCACTAGAGGGCCCTCTTAAAGAAGATTTTTCTTTTTTTAGATTAAGGAGTTTCTGTATACCTTTTTCTTGACAGTTGAACTTTCTGAAAAATGAATTTTATGCAAAAGATAGTGTTTATTTACTTTCAGAATATATTTACTACTTCCTGATATATTCGTGGGGACACATCTACACAATGTAAATGTGTAAAAATTGTGTAAAATTTTCCATTTTCTCGAGACTTAGGCCTCTTAAATATTTCTGTTGGGCTTTGGTGGGTTTTTTTGTTTCTATACTCTGGGTTTTGGGGGTGAGTTTTTTTGGAAGATAATTTGGCGCAGTGATACTCAGGATGTACTCCTGGTTCTGTGCTCAGAGATCACTCCTGGCGAATTCTGGGGCCCATATCAGGTGCTGGGGATTGAACCCAGATTGACCATGTGCAAGGCAGACACCCTTGCCTGCTGTCCTACGGTTCCAGCCCCAACACACTGCTGTTGCTATTTTTGTTTCTTGCACCACACCTGGCAGTGCTCAGGAATCTGCTGGCGCCAGTCATAGGAACTGGGCCGCCTCTGGGCAGTGCTTGCTCTTGGCCCTTTGAACTGTCGCTCTGGTCCTATATTAACTGTTAAACACTAGACTCAAAAAGAAATTAAAAAATAAAAGCCGGAGTGTAGTCCAGTGGGTAGGGCATTTGCCTTGCATGGGACCGACCGGGTTCTATCCCCAGCATCCCATATGGTCCCCTGAGCACCACCAGGAGTAATTCCTGAGCAAAGAGCCAGGAGTAACCCCTGAGCATTGTCGGGTGTGACCCAAAAAAACAAAAAAAAAATACATAAAGCCTTTTTCATCTGTCTGATTTTACATTAAGTTACAAGCAGGGGGCCGGATCAATAGCATAACAGGGAGGGCATTTGCATTGCATGTGGCTGGCCAGGTTCCGCCCACCTGGTCCCCGGCATCCCATCCGGTCCCCAAGCACCACCAGGAGTAATTCCTGAGTGCAGAGCCAGGAGTAACCCCTGAGCATCACAGGGTGTGACCCAAAAAAGAAAAAAAAAAATTACAAGCAGTTTGATATTCTTTCCTTTCTCACTTCTTCAAAAGAAAAATATATGAGCAAGAATAATAGGTTGAGAAAGGGGGAAAGGACCAGTTGAGGAGTTACGTTGTATACCGACACTGTATATAGAGAGAACTTTTTCTGGGATAGATTTTTTTTTTTTATCTGGTGGACTTATGCCACCAGATAAAAGGGGGGCTGTTGTGTACGGTTTTGCCCACCTATGCCCAGCACCTCATTTTCTGTGTCTCTAACAGTGACCAAGTAGCCAGGCTGGGATGGAAGCTGAATGCTTGTTTCTGTGGAGCTGCCTCTTGCTGCTTTTCTGCCGTGTGGTGGGCGCTAAAGAGGAGGGGTGAAGCAGTGTTTCTTGTTTTGTTTCGCAGGGGAGGGGGCAAGGCAAAGGCTCAGTGAAGAGACCCACAGCAGCACTTAGTAATTAACACAGAGTTGCCTGTTTTTCTCTGTAGTTCAGTGTGTGTCCCTTTACTTGACTGGTTGTCTTCACTCAACTTTCTTTGCCCATAAACTTAAGAGTGTAAACTCACCTCAGAGGAGTCGAGAGCTCATACAGCGGTTAAGCACATTTCTTCTGTGCAGCCTGCCCAGGTCAATCCCTAGTGCCCTGTGCGTCCCCAGGCATTGCCAAGCGCAGCCCTCAGAGCACCCAGCAGCATTGGGGAGACCACCTTCCCCTAAAAAATTACCCAAGAACCTTGTTAATACAAAATCTGGGCTCTGTTGCTTGCAGGAGAGGGGTTGGGAGAGATCTCATGTCTGTGCGGGTGACTTTGATTATGGCTGGCCTGTAGCTGGGACTTCAGTACTTCTGAGTCTGTATCCAGCCCCCTTCTCCCAGGAAGGCTTTAAAGATTCTGCTCACCGGTTCTGCAACCTTGGGCCTGTTTCTTCCCTGGGCCCCATCTGGGAAAGGCACTCTCCTCAGCTTTGTATCGAGGATTAGTTGGCACCTAGGGTGGTTACAGTGCTTGACCCTGAGGCATCCAGGGTGCCTTCCTCATTACACACGCAGCGCTTACTGGCTGGTTTGGTTTGCCCTTTGGGCCCTTTGAACATTTATGTTCTTTTCTCTCACCAGGTTAGATTTCTAGTTTCTTAAATAAAAGAGCAGATCGTTGAGGTTTCCATACTTCTGCATTTCGGTTCGTGTATCCTGGGAGGCCTTCAGCTGTTGTATTTTCTTCCCCTTTAAGACTGCTTGCTTGGTGTAGCCTCTGTGACGACTCTGAACCAATAGCATCCCCATGCCCTCCTGCACACCTTTTCCTTGCTTTCCTCTTTTCCAACCACTCCCAGTGTACGACACTACACTGTACAGTAGTGAAGAGTATGACCTCTCTAGGTAGACATGGTGTGAATGTTGGTAGCCTCCAACTGAGCATACAACTGAGTGGCAATATTACCGTACAGTGAGAAAGCAGGAAATGATGGACCTCACACAAGCTTTCAGAAAATGTTACGATCTCCTTTATAATGATTTGAGTTTTTTCCTCTTCACTCACCTATAATAGCTGTGTAAAAATACTGACTGCTAATGCTTCTTAGTAATTATGTAAGGAAAAAATGAATGACTCCATGAGTGAATGATCACTACGAAAGCACTTGGGAACTATCACAGTTAGAAGCTCCACCTACATTTGAGCACTGAGTTCTTGGTGTGATGTGTGTTTTGGAAGTTTCACTGGAGTAGAATTCTATAAAGCTGAGTTAAGCTGCTTCATATAAATACCATTTCATTTTCATTTCAGAGCTGTCTTTTATGTGATAATATATTTTAAGGGTTGGGCTCAAACTTAAACCGTTATAATACAGTCTTGATTTGAGATATGGTTTTCAGATGAATTGCTTATCATACATACAATTTAATAATATAGTGTACTGGTTTAATAAAAGCCCTCTGATATCACTATAGCATGCCGATAAAATACTTTTCTTTTCATAGCAACATTTTGTTGAATTGGATGAAAAGAGGGTGACATTATTACAGAAATGCAAGGAACTTATGAAGAAAGCTAGGCAAGTATGTAACCTGGGTGCAGAGCAGACTGTTCCTCAAGAATATCAGACAGTAAGTATACAAATATATATGTTGAGTGTTAACATGCTTAACATTTTTAAGCCAGAAGTTCACTAGACGTTATAATAGACCATGAAAATATGTTCCACAAAGTTATGAGACTTTTCCCCTTCATTTTGAAACTGAGTTTGTATGTCAAGTAATTGGGCCTCACAGAGTTTTATACTATGCTCAAATTAAAGCATTAAAATACTGAAACTATGAAAACATGGACAAGTTATTGCTACCGTAACTAATTCATTCCTGCAGAAAAGTGAGGGTTTTTTCCTCCCATGCTATTATCATTAAGAGGTAGCGTTGGGAGATGGGGTGTAGTTTTTCATGGAAACACAGTCCCAGTAATTGCTAGACACGCATCAAATAGAGGTGATAATCCAGAAAAACAAAAGGCAGCCAGTGAAAATATTTTTTTTTGGAAATTGCTGCTTTTGGTTCCTTGGAAGCTGAATTTTTTAGGGGTAATATATTTGGGGGAAAGAAGAGCTGTGTCGTTGCGTAATTACAGCTCATGTGCTGGCGTGTCGCCGGAGTTGGTGAAAGGGGGAGAAGCTGCCTTTCAGTCCAGTTCCACCATGAATTATGGAGTGCCGTGACCCTAATCTTTATCTAACACGTGGCCATAATTACCTTGCTCGGTAAACTTCAGCATTCTAACATTAAATTTCAGATTAACACTGAATAATATTAGAATGAGAAACTTAATTTTTAAATATCTGGTATTTGTATGGCTTGATGCTTAATTTAAATTTTTTCTATTTCAATGATGAAATAATTTACCTAAGATACAGACAGGACTAGGAAAAAAATTTAATTGGGATTTTAATTTTCCAGTCCTCAAAGGGCTTACCTCACTTCAGACACAGAAACCATAGATAATGGATTCAGCTCTCAAGGTACACAGAATCCGCTAGACAACTGCAAGACAAATAGCAGGGAGCAGTTGTTTCTAAGACTATTAGGACATTTGATTTTTTTCTTTCAGAAAGTAATATTCTATTCTTGATAAAGAATTTATATACTGGGGCCGGAGTGATGGTCCAGCGGGTAGGGCATTTGCCTTGCATGCGGCCAGCCCGGGTTCGATCCCTGGCATCCCATATGGTCCCCCGAGCACCGCCGGTAGTAATTCCTGAGTGCAGAGCCAGGAGAAACCCTAGAGCGTTGCCGGATGTGACCCAAAAAAGCAAAAAAAAAAAAAAAAAAAAAAAATTTATATACTGATTAGTGTGTTACCTGTTACATATTCGGCACTGACAAGCTGAATATCTCTGCTGAAATTTTACTCTAGTCTGAAAGGTGGGACAGACTAAAAACAAACTGAAGAAGTAAATAATGTCACTTAGCCACAGGTACCAAGAGAAGAAAATTAAAGCAAGAGGATAGAGTGACAGAATTGGGAATCCGATGAGAAAGGCTCCGGGGAGAAGCCACTGTTTCAGATGAGTTGTGAGTGAATAGGAGGAAAATCATAATCTAAGCAGAAATTGGGTCCCGTGAGGCCTTATATCCCATAGAATAAACCTGGGTTGTATTCTAAGATGCAGCCCTAGGGAGGATTCAAACAGAAAACGGATGCTTCCAACTCCACATTATAAGAGAGCACTAACTGCTATGTGGAATATAAGTAAGGGTACAAGAAGAAAAGTGTGGAAACCGTTTGAAGATCATTACTTCGACCAGGCAAGAGATTGTAGTGGCATGGAGTCGATGGGAGACTTGATAGAGAAGTTTTCAAATTTGAGATATCTTTGAATAGAGCCAGCAGAACTTTTTAATAGACTTGAAGGGAAGGGTACGAGAATATCCCTAAATTTTGTCATTTACTAAAATGAAAACGATTGGAAGGAGAAACAAGTTTGCACAGAGACAAGAAGATAGGAAAAATTACGGTTTCTGTTTCACCAAGTGAAGTTTTAAGATGCTCACTAGAGAATCAGATGCTAACAGGCAAGTATTGAGTGCCTGGGTTCAAATCTAAGTAGTCATCAGCATCTGCGTGCTGTATCTGGATACCTGGAGAACTGAAAACTTAAATATTGATGGCGCAGTGTGTCAAGGATCTGCGTACTGTGTCTGAATACCTGGAGGACTGAGAACTTAGATATTGGCGCAGTGTCAAGGTTTCAGTATTCATTTTGTACTTTGTAACATACGAACTTTTGTATATCATAAAGCCAAATAATGTGCTGGTTGCCTTCCCTCAGAGAATGACATCTGTCTTTATGAAGGTAGACCTTAGTGCTAGTTTGAAAAATCTCCAAGGCAATGGGAGTCATAGGGTGGTTTTGTAGTTCTTCCTAAGTACAGTATAAAGTTCTAACTTCTTGCTCTCTTTCAATGCCCCACATATTCTGGACCCATTCTACCAATTCAGCAAGTACCCACCACCCTAAATGGACACAACTCCACACCCCCATGGTACGCAGCGCTCGTTCTTTATCTGAGCTCCTCTCTCCTTCTGCCTTGCTTTTCCCTAGACATTCGCTTTTAAGACCTGGAGATAAATTCTAGCCTCTGAATTCTCTCTCGTAGCTCCTATAGCATGAACTCTTTCGCTAAAATCCATAATCTGTATGAGATGGACTGCTTATTTAATACTCGACATCAATAAAAATTTGATTCCTTATGTGCTAGCATGCTGTTGAACACATAGTAGATACTTAGCAAATTGATTCTCCTTTAAACTAGTTGAATGTCACTGTTTTTACTGTACGATCTCTAATGATGGGCTTTTTTTTCTTTTCTCTTTTAGGCTTTTCAGGATCTTCCGAACACATTGGATGAAATTGATGCTTTGTTAACTGAGGAAAGATCAAGAGCATCTTGCTTCACCGGACTGAATCCCACAGTATGCTTTTTCCTGTCGCCTGCCGCACTCACCGCCGCCCCCTGCGCGCACACATGCACACACAGTTCCCTCCAGAACTTGCCTCCCACTCTGTACTAGCGCTCTTGGTAATAATAAGCTAGACAGCAGGAACAATGTGCTTTAAATGCCAGATTCTGAATCTATTAGAATTTTTTAAATAGATTCCTCCTAAGGAACACAGTGTTCTGTGCCTTGTCTTTACAAAAAGAATAGTTGGGCTAACCTGAAATACTGCAGTGTCTATTTTTTTAAGGATAAAAAAATGGCAGATTCAGTATAAGAACATAATTAATTGTATACAAATAATGCAGCCCAGTTGGCCCTTCTTGTTAATGTTTTTAATTCACACAAAATTTCACATAATTTTATGCTTTGGTAGATTTGTCATAAATAAGTATTTTTTCCCCTGCCAGGTTGTTGAGGAATATACAAAAAGAGAAGAAGAAATAGGGCAGTTAACTGAGGAATTAAAGATAAAGAAGGTTGAACTGGATCAATATAGGGAGAACATTTCAAAGGTAATTGTTTAATCCTTTAATTTTGTTTTTGTCGTGTGCTTTCAGTTAATCATGGGAAAGTAGCATGATACAAAATGAAATATACTTCTGGAATACAGCATTTATTTATGGCCAGATTGGTCACTGCTATTTAAAATTACTTCATGCCCAGTTTCGTATTGAAATGCAATAGCTCTTTGTAAATTTTTTTTTTTTTATTGCCTTTATTTTCAGGTAAAAGAAAGATGGCTTAATCCTCTAAAAGAACTGGTAGAAAAAAATTAATGAAAAAATTCAGCAATTTCTTTAGCTCCATGCAGTGTGCTGGTGAAGTTGATCTCCATACAGAAAATGAGGTAAAATTGCATTTGAAATCTTTTTCTGGCAAGTAATTATAATTTTGTGCTTAGCGTGCTTCTAAATTTTTATTTACTCTAACGTTTTACCTATGAAAATTTCACTTAGTGAAATTGTCCAAAAAAGGAGGAAAAGACCTCATGTGAGATTCCATCAGGTTGGCTTTTGGGGACATTGGAAATTAGTGACTAATACCCTACCAGCTCCTTTTATATCTTGTCTGAAAAATGGTCAGCCCACAGCTGTCAGGAGGAAATGCATGCTTTTAGAAAGCCAGAGCAGTGGGTGGGGGTTTGCCTTGCACCTGGGAGACTGGGTTCAGTGCTGACATCCATACGGGTTTGGGCTCTGTGCACCAGGAGTAACCCCTGAGAACCCTGAGCATCGCTACGTGTGGACCAAAAACCAAAGAAAATTACTGGAAAGCCACAAATAGAACTCAGCAGTCAAATGCACATCTATCTCCCTGTGGAGTGTTATGGCTGACGTGCACTCGGCCGTAGAGTACATGTCTCTCTCCCTGAGGAGTGTGATGGCTGGCGTGCACCTCGGCGGTGAGTACACGCCTCTCTCTCCCTGAGGAGTGTGATGGCTGACGTGCACTCAGCGGTAGAGTACACGTCTCTCTCCCTGAGGAGTGTGATGGCTGACGTGCACTCAGCGGTAGAGTACACGCCTCTCCCCTGAGGAGTGTGATGGCTGATGTGCACTCAGCGGTAGAGTACACGTCTCCCTCCCTGAGGAGTGTGATGGCTGACGTGCACTCAGCCATAGAGTACACGTCTCTCTCCCTGAGGAGTGTGATGGCTGACGTGCACTCGGTGGTAGACTACCGCGTCTCTCCCTGAGGAGTGTGATGGCTGACGTGCACTCGGTGGTAGAGTACCGGCTCTCTCCCTGAGGAGTGTGATGGCTGACGTGCACTCGGCAGTAGAGTACGCGCCTCTCTCCCTGAGGAGTGTGATGGCTGACGTGCACTCAGCGGTAGAGTACACGCCTCTCTCTCTCCCCTGAGGAGTGTGATGGCTGACGTGCACTCAGCGGTAGAGTACACGGCTCTCTCCCTGAGGAGTGTGATGGCTGATGTGCACTCAGCGGTAGAGTACACGCGTCTCCCTCCTGAGGAGTGTGATGGCTGACGTGCACTCAGCCGTAGAGTACACGCCTCTCTCCCCTGAGGAGTGTGATGGCTGACGTGCACTCGGTGGTAGACTACGCGTCTCTCCCTGAGGAGTGTGATGGCTGACGTGCACTCAGTGGTAGAGTACATGTCTCTCTCTCCCTGAGGAGTGTGATGGCTGACGTGCACTCAGTGGTAGAGTACACGTCTCTCTCCCTGAGGAGTGTGATGGCTGACGTGCACTCGGCGGTAGAGTACACGTCTCTCTCCTGAGGAGTGTGATGGCTGACGTGCACTCAGCCGTAGAGTACACGCTCTCTCTCCCTGAGGAGTGTGATGGCTGACGTGCACCTGCAGCCGTAGAGTACACAGCTCTCTCCCTGAGGAGTGTGATGGCTGAGCGTGCACTCGGTAGAGAGGCACATCTCTCTCCCTGAGGAGTGTGATGGCTGATGTGCACTCAGCCGTAGAGTACACGCCTCTCTCCCTGAGGAGTGTGATGGCTGACATGCACTCAGACATGGATGCGTTGTTGCAGATGTCACATAACATACATAGAGCTTAGATGTACCTCTTCCCCTCCTTAGAACTTTACCCATAGCTTTCATCTGCTTAGTGTGTTATAAGGAGAGCAGACATCTTTCCACTTTTAGGTTTGGGTAAGTACATATTAGACTTCTGCTTCAGTCATTGTTACAGTCTTTGAGCTTATTGTAATGAACAGGTATTCATAGTATCTTTCCTACATTCCTAGCAGTGTGCCAGGGCTTTAAAGTTTTTCATCTTGTTTAATACTAGCAGTCATTCTAGTGTATAAAGAAGGTTCTGTGCTCAGCTGTGTTTTACCAATAAGCAAGAACAAGATAACTTTGTATACAAAAACTGCGTGGCTACCTGGTAGGGAAGAACCCAAGTTCTGAAATCCCACCTCTTTGGGATTTCAGATCCCAAAGACAGCGTGACTAACATAAATGCGATCAAGTAAAGGCATTTCTAAACCCCATCTTTGGTGTAGATCCTATTGCATAGCGCATAACTTGACCATGTGGGGTTTCTTCAGGATAAGTGTTTCTGTTTTAATTGATAACTTCACATCCTTACCAGTAATTCTTACGTACTTTTCTGAATTCAGTTTGCCATGGTCCCTTGCAGAATGAACATTGTTACGTGCTCTTGTCCTGTTTCTTGGAATGGTTCTATTCTGAACTTTCCAGTCCTAGTTCTAGAACTGTCCTCTTCAGCCAGAGCCTTCAGTAGGATAAAGCCAGATTGGGAGGCGGGAGGGGAGCTGGTACAGGGTGGGCCACTTGCCTTGCATGTGGCTGACCCAGGGTGCTGACCTCAGCACCCTATATTCTCCTCCTCTGAGCACCACTTGGAGTAACCCCTGAACTCAGAGGCAGGTAAGCCCCCCTCTAGGTGTGGCTCCAGGGAGAGGAATAGACGAGAGAAAGGAGCTCTCCTGGGGCTTAAAGATCCGTAAGGTAGCAGTAAAGGCTGAAAGAAACAAGTGAAGATTGACTTCACAGAAGGGGCAGGAGGCAGAGGCTTAAAGTGACCTTTGGGCCCTCATGGAAGGGAGTGGGTACCCTGGTGCTGGGTATAGTGTTGGAATTATGTACATTTGAAACCTTTATTAGAAAACACAGTATAAAAGATATAAAATGGTTATTTAAAAATAAATAAATAAAATGGTTATTTAAAATGTTTAGAAAAAATTACTGGAGGAAACTCATCTTCAGTCTTTTAATGTTTCCTAGGAAGACTATGATAAATACGAATTCGAATTAGAGTCAAATTCCGCAGTAGTACTCAGCTGCATGAATTAACTCCTCATCATCAGAGGCGGGGGGAAAGAAGCGTTTCTACCATGTTGTACCTGATGGCACTTCAGGAACTTAATAGATGTCCGTTCAGAGTAGTCGACGAAATCAATCAGGTAGAGTGTATGTGTTCTTTCCCTTGCCTTTCATTGTCTCACATAAACATTAAGATCTAAATTGTAATCATTATTGTTTAGGGAATGGACCCAATCAATGAACGGAGAGTGTTTGAAATGGTTGTAAATACTGCTTGTAAAGAAAACACATCTCAGTACTTCTTTATTACACCAAAGGTAGGTAGTAATCTAAAATTGCTCATATACTCAAGAAATCCTGTGGTTTAATCACGTAGCAGATTTTGACCCTATATGTCAATGGAAGCAGAAACTCTCCAGATAGGAAAAGGATAAGAGCAATAAGTACTAATGGAGGAGGAAAGTTTCAGTAATATATTTAATGAGAAACCTCATTATCAGGGAGACGTGCAGGAGGCTTTGCTTTATGTTCTGGAACTGGGATTTCCTCCGTGCTAGGCATTTCTTCTAGAGAGATTCCTTCGCTTGCAGGAAAAGACAACAGAAGAATGCGAACTTTACAGCTCCAGCTCTTCTCTACCCACAAAGGGTTGTCTGGGTCTCGGCATGCTCGTGCCTTTTTTATTCATCACTGCTTTCTTTACAGGAGAATTCATAAGTATCCGGTATCTTCCCTTCATAAATTCACTTTGATAAAAACAGAATTGTCTTTTTTTTTACTAATAAAATTAAAATCATTGCAATGGGAAATTATCTTTTCCAACATTTGAACTGTGAATAGATGAATTTAAAGATTTATGAGTAGAAAAAAGAATTATGAATAGAATCAGAGTTTGTCACTTTTATCTAAATATGTATGGAAAAGAATTGGAGATCCCATCTTAAATTCAGGTGTTTATTCAATAGTATAATTCTTTTTTTTTTTCCCAGCAGCTACTCTATGGAATAGTCTGACCTGTTTATAGCTTATTGTTTACAAAAAAGTTTTGCCTATAAGCCAAACCAGAGTCCCTGACCACGGGGTTGCTTGAGAGGTGTTGGTTGAAGTGTCCACCTAGGAAGTTACTTGTCTGATCCTGTTTGGCCGGAGCCTTCGTGTATTAAGAATCCCTAAGGCAGAGTGATGTAGGCGTTCATTAGACCAGGCTGCAGGTGTGCTAATTCAAGGAAAATTACATTCTTTCAGGAGACGGTTGTTGAGAGTTGCATAAGAATTTTCATTAATATTGCAAATAAAATACTTGACTATTTGTATGTTAGATTGGAAAATTGAGTTTCTTGAGTATATAGCAGCCCTTACCCATGCACAAGTATAGAGGATAATTCCAAGACACCCCTAGTAGTTTCCTGAGCCTGCAAAGAGTATATAGAGTTCTTTTACCATGCCGCGCGTGCCGGCGCATGCGTGTGTGCAGTTTTAATTAATAAATGCACAGTGAGATTATACTTAATAAAACAGAACAATTATGATTAATAGAAACTCTCCGTTTCTATGATGTACCACTAAAATATCTAAACGAGGTGTGTATATGACACTTTGTCTTAACACTTTCAGCTCCTGCAAAATCTTCCTTACACTGACAAGATGACAGTATTGTTTGTCTACAATGGTCCTCACATGCTGGAACCAAACAGGTGGAATTTAAAGGCTTTCCAAAGGCGGCGACGCCGTATTACATTCACTCAACCTTCTTAATAAAAGCACAGGGTGAGGACTTGGAATTTTTTCTATTCTATCCTGTTTATAAGTGTGGCCCAACTGAATAAATGGCAATTCACTGAGTAAAAAAGTTGGTTATTTTTGGAAACCCGCTGTTAAATCCATAATAACTTCTTACTGCAGAGCATCACCTTGTAGTTGTTGAACTTGAGTCCTTAGCATTCTGGCCCTGAGTCGTTGCTTCCCATGAAAAAAAATATTTGCTATTTCAAATCACAGATACAATCTAAAAGGGTTATCAATCACTAATTCCGTTGACATGGTAACTCTTAAGCTTTAATTGCCATGTAACTTTAATTATTCTTTTTAGAGTCTTAGACATGACTCTGCATGTGAGAAGTTCTAGTTTCATCCCTGGTGTCAGATTTAGTGTCATTTAATTTTAAGAATTAATATGGATGGACATGTGTAATCTAATGTATAAAATAATTTCGCAGATCTGTTACATTTTTACCTGTCATAAAAGATGACTGTGTATCGCCACTAGGACATGGAATTTTGTGGACCTTTTTAAAAACTTGGGTGGAATTTGATGCTATCATTGTGTATTAGTGTCTCAAACGGGAAAAATATGTACTGGGGTTCAGAAATGATAGCAGAGCTTTTGGTAGGCCACAAGGTGGCCACTAGATGATGCAGAATACAACCAGCAGATTGACAGAATAAAATCAAGTGCTAAGGGCTTTAAACAAGAGCCCTGTAAAGTGTGTGGGGTTTTTATTTAAAGTTGATTGTATTGTACATCTTAAATTTCTAAAAGCAGTTTTGTAATTATTTTCAGAAGATTTTTCTTAAGATTTCATATAGTGATTTCTACAATTTATATTTGAAATTTCTTAGTATTGTGTAAAGAGTGCGGGAAAGCAGAGATTTGTTTCAAACCATAATGTTTCTAGAACTTGGGCTCATTGGTCATTTCCGACAGTGTTCATCCCTTTATTTTAGAAAATCTAGTTTTTAAACTTTCTTTTCCATGTGAAAGAGTTGCTGGGAAAAAATCATTTCTCTCTGGATTACACTAATTAACAGTGCCAAGCAAATTTTATCCTTGAAAAAAAATCTTGGAAGATAAGGAACTAGTCTGAAGATGTGGTGTTAGAACCTTGAGGTATATCTGAGCTGGTAGTGACATAATTTTTTTTCCCCTTGGTAGCCTGTATAAATTAAATTGATGAATTACACTGTTTGGGTTTTCCATATTTATATTCTGATTAGGCCAAAAAGCAGTGAACCATACATTCATGTCCTCTCTTGGGCAGTCTCTTTAAAAGATATTTTTTTCTTCATAAACATTTTAAAAGAAAAACCCGCTTCTTAAATCTAATGCATGTACTATTAAAATATTTTTAAAAACATTTCTGCTTGTGTGAACAAGTAATATAAACATTGAAAAATTCGGTAACATATTAGTAAATCTGTTACAAATGTTTTTTGTCTTTTATGTTCCACCAAAATACCAGTACCGATACATACTTCTGGTGTTTTTCATTTATTGTCTAAGTTAGTGCTGGTCATTTATTCTGACAAAATCAAAAACAATGTGATAAAGAAGCTTGAAAGTTAGACCTATGTTTAAAAATAAAATCGACAATTCAGTTTATGTATGCCAACAGCTATTCCATGCCTTATATGTATGCATCTATGTTTCTCTAATGGACAAAGTTATGTTTGATTTTTCATTGAATTTTGAACCATGAAGACAAATTATGTATCATTTAAGCACATTATTAAAATAACCTCAGTACATGTTCTCAGCCACTTAAAGCTTATATTTTCTGTAAAAGCTGATTTCTCATTACATAGAAATTATATAAGCTTTAAATAAAGGACTGATTTGACTAATAAAATATTTAAAACCCTCAGTGTAACAAGCAGATACTTCTAATGGCCAAGTAGTCCTTGGTTTGACTAATCTCTAAAGTGAGTTTTTAGTAAAAAGGCAAAGATTCCTTGCAACATTCAAATTGTCTTTTGGCTGTGTGCTTATTTTCTTTGTAGTATGAGTCTTTATTGTATGAAAAATGTAATTTTGTCCAATTGTGTGTCTTATCTGTGAAAGTGAAAAAAAAGCTATTTGTGGGAAATGCTGCTTTGTTGGTAATAAATGCATATTTTCATATTGTTTTGGTGTATCTTATTTTAAAGGAATTCTGTTTCTATATTTTAAATCTTAAAATGCCAGCAGTTGAGGAACCATTAAGATGTTTGCCCTAATTTGATTCCTAGTACCCCAAAAGATCCCCTGAGCACCACCAGACGTATCTCCCTACAGATAATAAAAGATCCTTTCTGGTTTCCAGTTCACTGCAATATATGTCTATTGAATGTCTTTTTTATAGAACGGTGGTACTTTACAAGTGTTTCCACTTGTTTTTCTTCTAAAATAATTTGATCTACGTGTAAGACCTAAAATAGAGTCTGGAGAGAAGGCGCAGTAACTAAGGTGCTTGCCTTATGCAGCCAATTCAGGTCCCTGACTCCCTGAGCATTGCCAGGTGGGATTCATGAGCACAGAGCCAGGAATAAGCCCTGAGTGCTGCCGGGTGTTTTCAACCTGCCTAGGCACAGCCAACCTGTTTCCCTAGCCCCTCGGAACAAGAGATGTTTTAAGGCTCCACTTAGCTTCACCTAGTCTTCTGGAAGATAGTTCTTTATTGGGGGCTTGGGGGGAGAATCACACCCAGCGATGCTCAGGGGTTATTCTCAGCTCTGCACTCAGGAATTACTCCAAGCAGTGCTCGGGGACCATAGGGATGGCGGGGGATCAAGTCGGTTCGGCTGCATGCAAGGCAAATGCCCTACCTGCTGTGCTATTGCTCCGGCCCCTGGAAGATCGTTCTTAAGAGTGAAGTCAAGCAGTCCAGTCTCGCTTTTCTGATTGGGATTAAACAGCTTTAATAAGAGAAGGCCCAAACAAGTCAGTGACCAAGAACCTGTCAAGCAACTCTGAGGCCTGAAGTTAAATCCTCGTTTGCTCACATGCAGAGTGTGTGTACTGTCGGGGTCCTCTGTAAGAGTGCAGTGCCAAGAGCATGGAGGCAAGGTGTGTGAACACCTCAGGATGTGTGCACAGCAGGGCCAGGAATGCAGCCCCTGGCAGGCAGTTTTTCCAGAAGCTTCACAAGCACAACTCGAAGGTCCAGCCCTCTTGCGCACGTGTGCCAGCTCTGCCACTAAGGGGTGCACTGCCGAGCGTGGGGTACCATAATCGGACGAACAACCCCCTCAGTTTAAAAGTAAAATTACTTTTAAAGCAAAGTAATTTTAGTGTTACAGTGTCGGTTGGACCAAGAACGTAGAAGCCCATTGGCTGAGATGGAGCTTGGGTGGCTACAGATGTGTTCATTCTTGAGTACCGGAGGAACTTCCCTTAAGGGCCTTAACACCCGTCGTGGTGTCGCATTACTTTATAGTTCAGCCTAGTTTTTATAATACCTAAAATCTGCATTTTATGAGACCAGACTATCACAGCCCGGATCATCGACACCCACCCTGCAGCAGTTTTTTTTTCAATCCGGCCCAGGTATGCTGAACCAGAGACTCTCAGACATGGGGCAGAGCTGCTACTTGCTCTCCCAGGCCCAGCCGCTCATGAGGCACCCAGGAGGGATGGCGGGTTCTAGCCCTGGCCTGCCACCCCAGCAGAGCCTCACAACAAGCCAGATGAGACCCCCCCCCAACTCCATGGGGCCGCCGTTTTTCCACATCCGGACTTCTTTCTCATCACAACTCCACCCAGCAGACCAGACTATCACAGCCCAGCTTGCAGCAGCCGCTAGCAGCCGTGGGTTCATCTATAAATGCTTTATTTAGAGGTGACTACAAGAGTATGCCACCCGCATGGCAAGCTGCTCGTGTCATATTTGATATGCCAAATACCAGTAACATTTATATTAGGTCATTCCCATGACCGAATATAATGGTTTGAGAGCTCTTTATGTTCCTGGAGCAAGCGGATGCCTTTGGGTTCTACTTAGCATGAGACAAGACATATGGAGATATTACTGGTGCCCGCTCTAGCAAATAGATGACGAACGGGAGGATAGTGATAGATAGTGGTAGATACTGATGATGATGCTTAATTGACAATTTATGCTTTGTTTTTTTTAGTCCCAGTGAAAAAAGTTAATCATTGGGGACTTCATTGTTTCTGATTTGGGTCTACACCAAATGGTACTTAGGGATCGTTCACTCCTGGTGGCCTTGGGAGAGGCCATATGGAGTGCGATGGATTGAACCTAGGTCAACCACCACGCAAGGCCAGCACCCCACCTGCTGTGCTGTCTCTGGCCCCTGAGCACTTCTTGCAGTGTTCAGATGTAACTCGGTGCCTCAAAATTCATCATGGCAGTTATGGCAAGATTGAGTGTATTTTTTCTGCCTTCCCTTCTCTTGTTGCAGAGACCAAGTCTCTCGCTTACTGGTGACTGAGGGGGCTGTCTTTCGATTGTGGTACCCCACGCTCGGCAGTGCACTCTTAGTGGCAGAGCTGGCACAACGACGCCACGAGCTTGTGCTTGTGAAGCTTCTGGATAAACTGCTTGCCGGGGGGTTGCATACTTTGCTCCGTGCTCTTGACACTGCACTTTTGCAACGGAGGACCCCAGACAGAGGAGCACACTCTGCATGTGAATGCACGAGGCTTTGACTTCAGGTCAGAGTTGCTTGACAGGTTCTTGGTCACTGACTTGGTTTGGGCCTGCTCTTATTAAAGCTTTTAATCCCAATGAGAAAACGAGATCGGACTGCTTGACTTCACTCTTAACTATCTTCAAGGACAAGTGAAGCTAAGTGGAGCCTTAAAACATCTCTTGTTCTGAGAGGCTAGGAAACAGGTTCACTGTTCATGGGCAGAGTGAAAACATTTTCATTGAAAATGAAAGATATGAGGGCGGAGCAATAGCACAGCGGGTAGGGTGTTTACCTTGCATGCAGCCGACCCAGGTTCAATCCCCCAGCATCCCGTATGGTCCCCTGAGCACCGCTAGGAGTAATTCCTGAGTGCAGGGCCAGGAGAAATCCCTGAGCATTGCCGGGTATGACCCAAAAAAAGAAAATGAAAGATACTGTCTGCACAGATGCTGACATCCCTCCAGTTAGGAAGCCTGGACAATCATTTGGGCCTGTATGTATAGAAGTTGAGGGACAGGGCTGCCCTGGGATCATATATCCTTGCGGGTTCACGTAGTAGTAGTGAAGCAGGGCGCTCCAGTGTAAGAAAAGATGCGGGTAGACTATCCAGTGAATTCTGATAGAATCCCGCACTTTCAACTTTCCATCACAGTTAAGATCTTCATTTGGTCCCAGAGGTCATTCACATGGTACATTCTTTACCTTCAAATATTGAATCCCACTTTGGACAGTAAGCAAGCCAAACGGAGGAATCCCTTTTTAAGGCTAGCACTGGTGTGCCCTAAGTACCTTATTTTGCAAACTTGTATTTTGTTTATAAGCTACACCTTTGAATTGTTTTCTTATGTATTATATGTTACCAGTGTTATGTTTTGATTTTTGTTTCCATGTTTGTAATTTTGGTAAAAATGGCAGAGATGGGGCAAAAAGAATCAAATACCCCAAAAAAAAAACAAACTTTTTTCTCAAATTGAGGCCCACTGATTTACTATGCTGTTTCAGAAGTAAAAGATCACATCTCTTCTGTGTATATTATTACCACACCCACCTACTGAAAATTGCCTCCAACAGCTCCAGGCTGCAGCTGGCAATGCATGTGGTATGGGGAGTGAACTGGGACGGGCCACGGGCTGACACAGGCCTTTGTCTCTGTGCTACCTCGCAGCCAAGGGTCTTATGGTTCAAGATGACGGCTCCATCCTCGCCAAGGGGGACATAGGAAGACATGAAGGCTCCATTTGTGTTTGGGGGCGCACTCAGCATTTCTGGCTGTGGGTAGGGTGTGGTCCCCCCTACTCCTCAGACCAGGGGTCCAAGAGGTGAGTTCCAGCTTTTTGACTTCTCTCCCCAGTCCCATGGTCACTGCCTTTAAGAGTATCTTTACAGAAAGCACACATTTGTTCTGGGCCTGACTTTAAGCCATGTAGCCTGCAATGGGGCTTGACATGTCATCTTAGCTGTGTGGCTTAGAGACACTGCTTAAAGGAGAAGGTAGACGGTGGAGTGTCTCCCACTTAACCAAAGCGAGGAACCAGTTCTCCCTTCTACAAGCCATGTTTCTGAATAAAAAGTCTGGTGTTTCCCATGTCCTAAGTTAATGGTCTTCAAGATTCTCTCTTATCTCCCTCTATTGTGAATGAAATGGCATCTCTAAGCCACTCTTAGCCTGCTTTTCCCCCTGTAGCATTTCTCACTGCTTATCATTGCATATATTATTCGATATTTGTCTTCACCAGTAGTTATGAGTTCTCTGAAAGAAATGACTGTCGTATTGATTGCTACCTTCCCAGAGCCTGGGAAAAAATGCGTATTCGTACATTGTAAGTACTTTGTAATTGTAGCATGAATGAATGCCCTTTCTCCCAACACTGACAGTGATTACAGCATGTTTGTTCTGATGTGCATATATCCCGACCTTGTGTACGCGTCTACTCCACAAGTTTCAGAAATAGAAAATAAGGCCACTTCAGGTGGGTAGGTGGGGTGCACACCCATTGGTGCTCAGGGCAGTTCCTGGCTCCATGCTCAGGGGGTGACCCTGTTGCACCATGGGGGACCGTGTGTGGTGCCTGAGATTGAACCAGTGTCGAAGCAGCTCTACAAGGCCAGCGCCTTGCCCGCTAGTGCTCTTCTCTCCCGCCCCGGGCCTGTAATTCTGCCCGGGAGGTGTGGCAGCCACGTGTGCGGCTCACGGGACTCTGCCACTCTTAGCCGACTCTTAGCTGGCGTCAGCATCACCACAGAGGAAATCGAGAATTTGGGAAATTTAGGAAATTAGAGTTTAGAATCCCGGGCCAGAGCCAGGACTGTCCGGCGGTAGGACTTTTGCCTTGCATACGGCCAACCCAGCTTCAATCCCCGACATCCCATATGGTCCCCAAAGCACCACTAGGAGTAACTACTGAGTGTTACTGCTGAGACCCAGTTCTGACTCCTCTTGGGGTGCGGAAGGGTCGGTACTGAGACTGCAATCAGGGAGCTCTCTAGGGTTCTGAGCTGCGCCAAGCCGCTCTGGGGTACTGGGCGGCAGATAGCCTGTCGGGAGCCGCTGGAGTATCAGGACAAGTCTCTTCCCTTTCTACCTCCGAGTCCACCGGGGAACAGATGAAAAACTTGAGTCCAGCGCAGTTCCAAAAAGACCTTTTTTTTTTTTTGCTTTTTTGGGTCACACCCGCAATGCTCAGGGGTTACTCCTGGCTCTGCACTCAGGAATTACTCCTACGGTGCTCAGGGGACCATACGGGATGCCGGGATCGAACCCAGGCTGCCACAGGCCGGCCGCTGCAAGGCAACGCCCTACCAACTGACTACGCTCTGGCTCCCAAAAAGGCTTTTTAATAATACAAAAGCTCTACCACTGAAATCCAGTATAATGAAAGAACTCTAGCTCTGGTCAGAACTTAGACCATACAAGAGAGAGCCCAAGTCTCTCACCAAAGAGAGAATCTCACCTGAGAGGAGTTCTACTCAGAAGAAAGGGAAGAAAAGGGAAAAAAGGGGCAAGTGCCTCAAGTCAGTCCCCTTATATAAACCAAAAGTAATCCTATCTGTGGACAGGGAGGGTCCTGTCAACAAAGAACATTAAACAGCTTGTAGAAGGGCGGTGCCATACCCTATTCCAGGTATAAACAAAGGTTATGCCAAGGACTAATCCCGAGATTATCTCTTATGTAAAACACTGGAGAGAGTGAGAGGGCTGATATAAAGTAATACATCTTAATTCATGAGCTTCATGTGATCTAGATGGTACCCACAAGGTCCTTATTATCTGCACCAGGGTGATTCTTGAGTATCTTGTTCTCGTGTACTGAAAGGGTCACATTCGCCTGCTTAGAGCAAACTAGTATGATCCTTCCTATAGTCTTCCTATAGTCTCAACGTAGCCAGGGTGGTAGTCTCCTGGTAACTCCTAACTGTCCCACGCTGGGCGCAGTGGGTATAAAGAGGAGCTGTGCCCAATCTAGAAACATAGAAGTCTTAGTAGATATAGAGACTCACAGACATGGGGCAGAGCTGCTACTGGCCTCTCCCTGTGCCCAGCCACTCATGAGGCGCCCGGGAGGGAAGGCGGGTTCTAGCCCTGGCCCGCCACCCCAGCAGAGCCTCGGCAACAAGCCAGACGACCCCACTCCATGAGGGGGCCTCCATTTTCCACATCCGACTTCCCCTCATCAGAACTCCACCCAGCAGACCAGCCTATCACACCCCTGTTCAGGCGCAGTTCATCAATAAATGCTGGATTTTAGAGATGACTACAAGAATATGCTACCTGCATGGCAGAACCCGGCAAGCTACCCATGTCGCATTTGATACGCCAAATACCAGTAACAATTATAGACCTCATTCCCATGATCTGATGGAATGGTTTGAGAATCTTTATGTTCCTGGAGCAAGAGGTGCCCTTGGGCTCTACTTGTATGAGACAGGACATATGGAGATGTTACTGGGGCCCGCTCGAGCAAATTGATGATGAACGGAAGACAGTGATACAGTGGCTGTTACACTCACTGTACATAAATTTAACCTTCCAAATGATTCCGAGTGGACCACAGTCATTTTTGGATGTGGATCGAGTACTCTTGGAATTGGAAGGCATGGGGCCTGCCTCAGATCTAGAAAGTCTGTGGAGAAAGAGAATTTGGGAATTTGAGTATTAGAGCTGGCCCTTAAGAGAGAATAGAACATGCTGGCAAGCTGTTGTGGGGTGCTTTAGGAAAAGGGAAGACTGGTCATAAAAACGCATGTCCCGTGATTCCCAGTCTGCCCAAGACAGTTTTGTCAGGCACAGCTTGTTTTTACCAACAATGCCTAAGTTGAACATGGGTTAGGTAGCTATTTCCTCATAACTCTGTTAGGAATACAGTAACACATTAGTCTTAGATCAATTTGCCACTTCGTAGGCACATATAAATAAGCAAGCACAATTTATTGTTCGCATAACTTGAGTTTGTGAAGTTCTAGCTCTCATTTTGGGTGATTGATCGCACTGCCGAAAGGCTTATTCCATAGCAAAATACAAAAAATCCCTTTTAAGTGGGCACCAAGCAACTAGACATTCTTAGACTCAATGTCTAGTCATAAGGATTGAGGTTGAAGGGGAGCTTTTTAAACTTTAGAAATTAATCCCATAGCTAAGGGTTTAGAATTTGCTGTATGTATATTCAGTTTGCAAAATAAAGGCAAACATTGATCATTTTAATCAATCTAGTAATACCTCTCAACTAATTTCTTAGGAACCAATTTTAAGCCACAAAATTAACTTTGTTACATGTCTTGAACAGTACATGAATAGTAGTAGAAGAGTTGATAGGAAATGCTCTGAAATGGGTGTTCTGTTCTATTCAGGATGTTAAAATGCAGTGTCACAGAGCCAAGCTAGTACAGAGGGAAGTCACTTGCCTTGGGTACAGTCAACCTAGGTTCAATCCCCAACACCATATGTGGTCCATCAAACTGTGCCAAGAGTTGGGACCAAAGAGATAGCACAGTGGAGAGGGTGTTTGCCTTGCACACAGCCTACCTGGGTTCGATCCACAACATCCCATATGGTCCCCCGAGCACCTGAGAGTAACTTCTGAGTGCAGAGCAAGGAGTGACCCTGAACACAGGGTCCGGGTAAGCCCTGTAGGCACAGCCAGCTGTGGCCCAAAATTTAAATAAATAAAGTATAAAAACTGGAAGAGAGCGACTGGGAAGAGCTGAGTGCATTCTTTGCAAGCAGGAGGCCTGGATTTGATCCTGACACTGTATAGGCCCCAAGCAGAGTCCTAAGGCGCCCGCATGTGACCCCAAAAACAAATGATACACTATTTAAAGCAGCGACTAAAAGCTAGTTAAACACGGCAAGTTCAGAGAGACACGTGTAAAGATTACGGCAGACCTGGTTTGCCGGAGTACTGCCAGGTGCAGCCAGCCCTGAGAGCCCGGAGAACTGTTGGTGGGTCCCGGGGAGCCGCTGGGCACCCACAGAGTGACCCTGTCTCATCACTACAGCATCCAGCGCCCACCCCCAAGACCTGGGCCCATTCAATCACTGTCGCGGCTGCAGTGACCGGAGTTGCTGCTTTGCTTCTGGCCGCTTACTATGGCCTGAAACCACCCCACCCCGCCAAGACATATCACTATACATGCCAGAATATTCTAAAAAGCACTGTAGCTAGCTGGGGCCAGAAAGTACAGCAAAAGTGGGACTCTTGCCTCCATGGCAGGTTCCATCCTCTAAGACATCCGCCAGTGCTCCTGCAAGGCCTAAAGAGTGAGCCCTGAGCACTGCCAGATGGAGCCTTCAGACAAACAACACCAAGAAAAAAAAAGTTAGCACCCCGCCAAGACCACAGTGAAAAGTCACTCAGGAAAGTGTGGGGTAGTGGACTGGATGATGGAGAAAAAGGGCAACATTTTCTGGACCACACAGATTCCTCCCCTGTGCAAAGCAGTGCATCCCTTTTCGAAATGTAGTGAACTGTAAGCCGAGTGGCATCAAGAGAAGCTATTGCCATTCATTTATATGAAAAATTCGTGTTGTCAGATGCGAAACAAAGCCCCCCCCCAACCCTACAGCAAATAGCACCAAGCCTAAAATAACACTAAATGATGAAAGTAGATCATGAGAGACTTGCACAGCCTTCATAAAGTCGTTCCCAGGGAGAGGATCTTGACGAAGCGTCATTTCCTTGCGGCTGTGAAAGCTGCCTGTTGGAACAGCTGCTGCCGGGCACGCAGATACTTTTTCTGTTTTAGCGCTCAGTCTCCTAGATGGGAAATCCTCTGCATTCTTTCAGCTGGCAAAGAGCTTACAGGTCTTTTATAAAAACGAAGGGGCAATACTCAAACTTTCAAGAACAAAGGATATCGGAGCCGCTTTTGTTTTGTTTGAAGCCGCTGCTGGTGTGGAGTCCTGACTTGGGGCAGGGGGAGGAGCCTGCTGGTAGCTGTGCCCGAGACCCAGTGATGCCAGAGGTTGACTTGAGCCTCGCTGAGCTCACCTATGAGTCCCCCCCAGACGAATACATCTTTCCAGTCCCAAAAGCCTGTATATCACGCTTTTCTAAAGAGCAGAGAGCTGATGCAGTGAGAACTTGAATTCAGGAAGATTTATTTGACTCAGATTTGGGGGCAGAGAGGGGCGTGAGATTCCAGAGCAAGCAGATCAATAATAAAATCCAAGCAGTTGCTCTAAGAATAGCAGTGGAGGGAGAGCACAAGAGCTATTTCTACGGAGAACGTATCAAAATAGGCTTTTTTGTGCCATCCATTTGTGTATTGCTCCTTTCATAGCTTTTATTTTTGAAAGAAACTACCAAAAGATACGTTCTTCATTAGAGTAAGACATTCCAGAAAGATAAACTGACTTGTCCAAAGCCACTAACTTTAGAAGTGCTCTATAGACTTGGGGACTGAGGAGAGACCAGGAAATGGCCCTTCTCAAGAATCAGACAGCCTGTCGGGCATGGACAAGTGCCTGTTGGTTAGTGTAAAATTGGCGGGACCTGTCTACTAGAAATTGAGCAATGTATTCGGCATCCCCTTTGATTTGGCAAATCAACCCCCTTATGGGAATGCTATCCTATTTCTATTCACCCCATATATTTTTTTGGGTTACACCGACAATTCTCAGGGGTTACTCCTGGCTCTGCACTCAGGAATTACTCCTGGTGGTGCTCAGGGGATCATATGGGATACTATAGATCGAACCCGGTCAGCCACGTGAAAGGCAAACGCCCTCCCCCACTGTGCTATCGCTCCAGCCCCAAATTCCAATATTTCTAAGTGTACGCATACTAATGTTAAATTCAATGTCATTTAAAATAGAGTTACATTGTGGACTTGTTAATAAATTCTGATGAGAATAGTTGTCTTAATTAAATATTGTTAAAAAGCGGTAACTGGGTATTGTGGGTTGGTTTTTTTTTTTGGTTTATTATACTCCTGAAACTTAAATAAATTGGAAGCTGGTAGCAAATCATTTTCTTGTAAAGTAGGCATCTGACAAGGAACTAACGTGTTAAGTATATAAAGAACTCTAAAAAGGTAATTTTAAAATGGGCAAAGATCTAAATAGAGCAACCTTCAAAGAAGACTTTACAGGTGGTTAACAAATATATGGGAAAAAGTGTTAAGCTTCACTATCAGGGACCTGCAATGGGACAATGAGAGAACACTTCACTCCTTGTGGAATGGCCTAGGCATGTCAGGAAACCAGGAACAAATGTTGAAGAGAGTTCAGAGAGAAAAACCTCAAACTGTTAGTAGGAATGTAAATCAATCCAGTCTCCGGGAAAACTGTATGGTTGTTCTCTCACAATATTTAATAAAAATAGAGGACCAGAGTAGTACAACGGGCAGGATGCTTGCCTTGCACATACATCACTGACCCAGATCCAATCCCTAGCATCCCAGTTATCTTGATCCCTGTCAGAAGCGATCCCTGAGCTCAGAACCAGGAGGAAGACTCCTGAGCACCAATGAGTATGACCCCCTCAAAAACTTTTTTTAAATAGAGTTACCATTCAGTTAGCAAATTACCCTTCAAGGCATTCATCTGAAGAACACGAGTCACTACTTCAAGAGGGTCTATTGGCTCCTGTGACCAGCACAAGGCCAGGACACACAAATATATGATACGCTCCAATATGACTCATACAAAGGCGGGATGATGTGTTTAGTGGACTACACTCAGCTCCTTTCTAATGATAAAATCTTGCCTTTTGTAACTGGACTGAAATTCTGGTGATAATACTACTGGGATCACTCGGGCTAGGGAAGGGAGAGAACTGGAAATGTGGCCAATTTGATAGTGGGTGGAACTGCACTAGAATTTTGGTGATGGGGTGTATTGTGTGGTATAAACATTTACCAAAATGTAAGGTATGCCCTCTGTTAGACATGCCCTCTGTAGACTTACATAGTACTGTGCACACACACAAACACACTTTTTTTGAATGGAATCACCATGAAATAGAGTGACACAGCTTTCACGGTCAGTTTTAGTCACCCTGTACCAGTATACATTTCCCACCACCAGTGTTCCCTAACGTCCCCTGCCACCCTTTCCTCAGCTTTCCCTAGCAGGCACTGTTCTCTCTCCCTGTGCTCTGTCTCCCCCTCTCCCTGCTCTCTCTGCCCTCTCTCTTCCCTTAGGGCATTATGGTTTACCTTACAGGTATTGGAAGGGCATCATGTTTGTTCTTGTCCAGAATAAATCAAGACCTTGGTTTTTTTTTTTTCGGGTCACAGTTGGCCATGCTCCAGGGGCTTACTTCTGGCTTTTTGCTCAGGAATTACTCCCTGGTGGTGCTCAGGGGACCATATGGGATCATATGGGATGGCAGGGATAGAACCCTAGATTGGCTGCGTTGCAAGGCAAATGCCCTCCCCACTGAACTATCGCTCTGGCCCCCAAATCAAGACTCTTAAGACTGTTTTCTACTGCTACTATCAGAGCTCCAGGATGTAGCAGGTATTGAAGAGCATAGTACCGCGGCTCTGTATCTGTGTTGTGAAAGAAGCCATGCTAACAAACATGCAGTAACATCGCCATAATTTCCATCTCCTACAATGTCCAAAGAAACCCCAAAGCATATTCC
>JAJIBD010035601.1:0-22871 GCA_021461705.1 Cryptotis parvus
GACTGTTCCTCAAAGAATATCAGACAGTAAGTATACAAATATATATGTTGAGTGTTAACATGCTTAACATTTTTAAGCCCAGAAGTTCACTAGACGTTATAATAGACCATAGAAAATATGTTCCACAAAGTTATGAGACTTTTCCCTTCATTTTGAAACTGAGTTTGTATGTCAAGTAATTGGGCCTCACAGAGTTTTATACTATGCTCAAATTAAAGCATTAAAATACTGAAACTATGAAAACATGGACAAGTTATTGCTACCGTAACTCAATTCATTCCTGCAGAAAAGGGAGGGTTTTTTTCCTCCCATGCTATCATTAAGAGTAGCGTTGGGGAGATGGGGTGTAGTTTTTCATGGGAACACAGTCCCAGTAATTGCTGATACGCGCATCAAATAGAGGTGATAATCCAGAAAAACAAAGGCAGGCAGGTGAAAATATTTTTTTGGAAATTGCTGCTTTTGGTTCCTTGGAAGCTGAATTTTTTTAGGGGTAATATATTTTGGGGAAAGAAGAGCTGTGTCGCTTCGCGTAATTACAGCTCATGTGCTGGCTGTGTCGCAAGTTGGTGAAAGGGGAGAAGCTGCCTTTCAGTCCAGTTCCACCATGAATTATGGAGTGCCGTGACCCTAATCTTTATCTAACACGTGGCCATAATTACCTTACTTTCGGTAAACTTCAGCATTCTAACAATAAATTTCAGATTAAACTGAATAATATTAGAATGAGAAACTTAATTTTTAAATATCTGGCATTTGTATGGCTTGATGCTTAATTTAAATTTTTTTCTATTTCAATGATGAAATAATTTACCTAAGATACAGACAGGACTAGGAAAAAATTTAATTGGGATTTTAATTTTCCAGTCCCTCAAAGGGCTTACCTCACTTCAGACACAGAAACCATAGATAATGGATTCAGCTCTCAAGGTACACAGAATCCGCTAGATAACTGCAAGACAAATAGCAGGAGCAGTTGTTTCCTAAGACTATTAGGACATTTGATTTTTTCTTTCAGAAAGTAATATTCTATTCTTGATAAAGAATTTATATACTGGGGCCGGAGTGATGGTCCAGCGGTGAGGGCATTTGCCTTGCATGCGCCCAGCCCGGGTTCGATCCTGGGACTCCATATGGTCCCCAGCACTGCCGTAGTAATTCCTGAGTGCAGAGTCAGGAGAAACCCTAGAGCGTTGCCGGATGTGACCCAAAAAAAGAAAAAACAAAAAAAAAAAAAAAAAAGAGAATTTATATACTGATTAGTGTGTTACCTGTTACATAGTCCGCACTGACAAGCTGAATATCTCTGCTGAAATTTTACTCTAGTCTGAAAGGTGGGACAGACTAAAAACAAACTGAAGAAGTAAATAATGTCACTTAGCCACAGGTACCAAGAAGAAAATTAAAGCAAGAGGGATAGAGTGACAGAATTGGGGACCCGATGAGAAAGGCCCGGGAGAAGCCACTGTTTCAATGAGTTGTGAGTGAATGAGGGAAAATCATAATCTAAGCAGAAATTGGGTCCCGGGGGAGGCCTTATAATCCCATAGAATAAACCTGGGTTGTATTCTAAGATGCAGCCCTAGGGAGGATTCAAACAGAAAACGGATGCTTCCAACTCCACATTATAAGAGCACCAACTGCTATGTGGAATATAAGTAAGGGTACAAGAAGAAAAGTGTGGAAACCGTTTTGAAGATCATTACTTCGACCAGGCAAGAGATTGTAGTGGCATGGAGTCGATGGGAGACTTGATAGAGAAGTTTTCAAATTTGAGATATCTTTGAATAGAGCCAGCAGAACTTTTAATAGACTTGAAGGGAAGGGTGCGAGAATATCCTAAATTTTGTCATTTACTAAAATGAAAACGATTGAAGGAGAAACAAGTTTGCACAGAGACAAGAAGATAGGAAAAATTACGGGTTTCTGCTTTCACCAAGTGAAGTTTTAAGATGCTCACTAGAGAATCAGATGCTAACAGGCAAGTATTGAGTGCCTGGGTTCAAATCTAAGTAGTCATCAGCATCTGCGTGCTGTATCTGGATACCTGGAGAACTGAAAACTTAAATATTGATGGCGCAGTGTGTCAAGGATCTGCGTACTGTGTCTGGAATACCTGGAGGACTGAGAACTTAGATATTGGCCCAGTGTCAAGGTTTCCAGTATTCATTTTGTACTTTGTAACATCCCGAACTTTGTATATCATAAAGCCAAATAATGTGCTGATTGCCTTCCCTCAGAGAATGACATCTGTCTTTATGAAGGTAGACCTTAGTGCTAGTTTGAAAAATCTCCAAGGCAATGGGAGTCATAGGGTGGTTTTGTAGTTCTTCCTAAGTACAGTATAAAGTTCTAACTTCTTGCTCTCTTTCAATGCCCCACATATTCTGGACCCATTCTACCAATTCAGCAAGTACCCACCACCCTAAATGGACACAACTCCACACCCCCATAGTAGCAGCGCCGTTTCTTTATCTGAGCTCCTCTCTCCTTCTGCCTTGCTTTTCCCTAGACATTCGCTTTTAAGACCTGGAGATAAATTCTAGCCTCTGAATTCTCTCGTAGCTCCTATAGCATGAACTCTTTCGCTAAAATCCATAATCTGTATGAGATGGACTGCTTATTTAATACTCGACATCAATAAAAATTTGATTCCTTATGTGCTAGCATGCTGTTGAACACATAGTAGATACTTAGCAAATTGATTCTCCTTTAAACTAGTTGAATGTCACTGTTTTTACTGCATTACGATCTCTAATGATGGGCTTTTTTTTCTTTTCTCTTTTAGGCTTTTCAGGATCTTCCGAACACATTGGATGAAATTGATGCTTTGTTAACTGAGGAAAGATCAAGAGCATCTTGCTTCACCGGACTGAATCCACAGTATGCTTTTTCCGTCGCCTGCCGCACTCACCGCCGCCCCTGCGCACACATGCACACACACAGTTCCCTCCCAGAACTTGCCTCCCACTCTGTACTAGCGCTCTTGGTAATAATAAGCTAGACAGCAGGAACAATGCTTTAAATGCCAGATTCTGAATCTATTAGAATTTTAAATAGATTCCTCCTAAGGAACACAGTGTTCTGTGCCTTGTCTTTATAAAAAGAATAGTTGGGCTAACCTGAAATACTGCAGTGTCTATTTTTTTAAGGATAAAAAAATGGCAGATTCAGTATAAGAACATAATTAATTGTATACAAATAATGCAGCCCAGTTGGCCCTTCTTGTTAATGTTTTAATTCACACAAAATTTCACATAATTTTATGCTTTGGTAGATTTGTCATAAATAAGTATTTTCCCTGCCAGGTTGTTGTGAGGAATATACAAAAAGAGAAGAAGAAATAGGGCAGTTAACTGAGGAATTAAAGATAAAGAAAGGTTGAACTGGATCAATATAGGGAGAACATTTCCAAGGTAATTGTTTAATCCCTTTAATTTTGTTTTTGTCGTGTGCTTTCAAAGTTAATCATGGGAAAGTAGCATGATACAAAATGAAATATACTTCTGAAATACAGATTTATTTATGGCCAGATTGGTCACTGCTATTTAAAATTACTTCATGCCCAGTTTCGTATTGAAATGCAATAGCTCTTGTAAATTTTTTTTATTGCCTTTATTTTCAGGTAAAAGAAAGATGGCTTAATCCTCTAAAAGAACTGGTAGAAAAAATTAATGAAAAAATTCAGCAATTTCTTTAGCTCCATGCAGTGTGCTGGTGAAGTTGATCTCCATACAGAAAATGAGGGTAAAATTGCATTTGAAATCTTTTCTGGCAAGTAATTATAATTTTGTGCTTAGCGTGCTTCTAAATTTTTATTTACTCTAACGTTTTTACCTATGAAAATTTCACTTAGTGAAATTGTCCAAAAGGAGGAAAAAGACCTCATGTGAGATTCCATCAGGTTGGCTTTTGGGGACATTGGAAATTAGTGACTAATACCCTACCAGCTCCTTTTATATCTTGTCTGAAAATGGTCAGCCCACAGCTGTCAGGAGGAAATGCATGCTTTTAGAAAGCCAGAGCAGTGCGTGGGGGTTTGCCACCTGGGAGACTGGGTTCAGTGCTGACATCCATACGGGTTTGGGCTCTGCGCACCAGGAGTAACCCCTGAGAACCCTGAGCATCGCTAGGTGTGGACCAAAAACCAAAGAAAATTATTGGAAAGCCACAAATAGAACTCAGCAGTCAAATGCACATCTATCTCCCTGTGGAGTGTTATGGCTGGCGTGCACTCGGCCGTAGAGTACACGTCTCTCTCCCTGAGGAGTGTGATGGCTGACGGCACTCGGCGGTGGAGTACACGTCTCTCTCCCTGAGGAGTGTGATGGCTGACGTGCACTCCGGCAGTAGAGTACACGTCTCTCTCCCTGAGGAGTGTGATGGCTGATGTGCAGTCGGCGGTGGAGTACACGCCTCTCTCCCTGAGGAGTGTGATGGCTGGCGTGCACTCGGCGGTGGAGTACGTCTCTCCCTGAGGAGTGTGATGGCTGGCGTGCACTCAGTGGTAGAGTACACGCTCTCTCTCCCTGAGGAGTGTGATGGCTGACGTGCACTCGGCGGTAGAGTACACGTCTCTCTCCCTGAGGAGTGTGATGGCTGACGTGCATTCAGTGGTAGAGTACACGTCTCTCCCCTGAGGAGTGTGATGGCTGACCTGCACTCCAGTGGTAGAGTACACCGTCTCTCTCCCTGAGGAGTGTGATGGCTGACGTGCACTCCCGGCGGTATAGTACACGTTCTCTCTCCCTGAGGGGTGTGATGGCTGGCGTGCACTCGGCGGTGGAGTACGCCTCTCTCCCTGAGGAGTGTGATGGCTGGCGTGCACTCGGCGGTGGAGTACACGCCTCTCTCCCTGAGGAGTGTGATGACTGACGTGCACTCGGCGGTGGAGTACACGTCTCTCTCTCCCTGAGAAGTGTGATGGCTGGCGTGCACTTGGCGGTGGAGTACACGTCTCTCTCCCTGAGGAGTGTGATGGCTGACGTGCACTCGGCGGTGGAGTACCACGTCTCTCTCCCCTGAGGGAGTGTGATGGCTGACGTGCACTCAGCGGTAGAGTACACGCTCTCTCTCCCTGAGGAGGTGTGATGGCTGACGTGCACTCGGCGGTGGAGTACACACGCCTCTCTCTCCCTGAGGAGTGTGATGGCTGACGTGCACTCAGTGGTAGAGTACACGCTCTCTCTCCCTGAGGAGGTGTGATGGCTGACGTGCACTCGGCGGTGGAGTACACGTCTCTCCCCTGAGGAGGTGTGATGGCTGACGTGCACTCAGCGGTAGAGTACCACGTCTCTCTCCCTGTGGAGTTTGATGGCTGACGTGCACTTAGCGGTAGAGTACACGTCTCTCTCCCTGAGGAGTGTGATGGCTGACGTGCACTCAGTTGTAGAGTACACGCCTCTCTCCCTGAGGAGTGTGATGGCTGACGTGCACTCGGCGGTGAGTACCGCCTCTCTCCCTGAGGAGTGTGGATGGCTGACGTGCACTCAGTTGTAGAGTACACGTCTCTCTCCCTGAGGAGTGTGATGGCTGACGGCACTCCGGCGGTGGAGTACACGTCTCTCTCCCTGAGGAGTGTGATGGCTGGCGTGCACTCGGCGGTGGAGTACGTCTCTCTCCTGAGGAGTGTGATGGCTGACGTGCACTCAGTGGTAGAGTACACGCCTCTCTCTCCCTGTGGAGTTTGATGGCTGATGTGCACTCAGCGGTAGAGTACATCTCTCTCCCTGAGGAGTGTGATGGCTGACGTGCTCTCGGGCGGTGGAGTGCACATCTCTCTCCCTGAGGAGTGTGATGGCTGACTGCACTCAGTGGTAGAGTACGTCTCTCTCCCTGAGGAGTGTGATGGCTGACGTGCACTCAGTGGTAGAGAGTACCGTCTCTCTCCCTGAGGAGTGTGATGGCTGACGTGCACTCAGTGGTGAGAGTACCACGTCTCCTCTCCCCCTGAGGGAGTGTGATGGCTGACATGCACTCAGTGGTAGAGTACACGCTCTCTCCCTGAGGAGTGTGATGGCTGACATGCACTCAGACATGGATGCGTTGGTGCAGATGTCACATAACATACATAGAGCTTAGATGTACCTCTTCCCTCCTTAGAACTTTACCCCATAGCTTTCATCTGCTTAGTGTGTTATAAGGAGAGCAAACATCTTTCCACTTTTAGGTTTGGGTAAGTACATATTAGACTTCTGCTTCAGTCATTGTCTACAGTCTTTGAGCTTATTGTAATGAACAGGTATTCATAGTATCTTTCCTACATTCCTAGCAGTGTGCCAGGGCTTTAAAGTTTTTATCTTGTTTAATACTAGCAGTCATTCTAGTCTATAAAGAAGGTTCTGTGCTCAGCTGTTTTACCAATAAGCAAGAACAAGATAACTTTGTATACAAAAACTGCGTGGCTACCTGGTAGGGAAGAACCCAAGTTCTCAAGTCCCACCTCTTTGGGATTTCAGATCCCAAAGACAGCGTGACTAACATAAATGTGATCAATAAAGGCATTTCTAAAACCCATCTTCGGTGTAGATCCTATTGCATAGCGCATAACTTGACCATGTGGGGGTTTCTTCAGGATAGTGTTTCTGTTTTAATTGATAACTTCACATCCTTACCAGTAATTCTTACGTACTTTTCTGAATTCAGTTTGCCATGGTCCCTTGCAGAATGAACATTGTGCTCTTGTCCTGTTTCTTGGAATGGTTCTATTCTGAACTTTCCAGTCCTAGTTCTAGAACTGTCCTCTTCAGCCAGAGCCTTCAGTAGGATAAAGCCAGATTGGGAGGCGGGGGGAGCTGGTACAGCGGGTGGGCCACTTGCCTTGCATGTGGCTGACCCAGGGTGCTGACCTCAGCACCCTATATTTTCCTCCCCTCTGAGCACCACTTGAGTATCCCCTGAACTCAGAGGCAGGGGTAAGTCCTCAGCCCCTCTAGGTGTGGTTCCAGGAGAGGAATAGACAGAGAAGGAGCTCTCCTGGGGCTTAAAGATCCGTAAGGTAGCAGTAAAGGCTGAAAAAGAAACAAGTGAAGATTGACTTCACAGAAGGGGCAGGGAGGCAGAGGCTTAAAGGGACCTTTGGGCCTCATGGAAGGGAGTGGGTACCCTGGTGCTGGGTATAGTGTTGGAATTATGTACATTTGAAACCTTTATTAGAAAACACAGTATAAAAGATATAAAATGGTTATTTAAAAAATAAATAAATAAAATGGTTATTTAAAATGTTTAGAAAAAATTACTTGGAGGAAACTCATCTTCAGTCTTTTTAATGTTTCCCTAGGAAGACTATGATAAATACGGAATTCGAATTAGAGTCAAATTCCGCAGTAGTACTCAGCTGCATGAATTAACTCCTCATCATCAGAGCGGAGGGGAAAGCGTTTCTACCATGTTGTACCTGATGGCACTTCAGGAACTTAATAGATGTCCGTCTCAGGAGTAGTCGACGAAATCAATCAGGTAGAGTGTATGTGTTCTTTCCCTTGCCTTTCATTGTCTCACATAAACATTAAGATCTAAATTGTAATCATTATTGTTTAGGGAATGGACCCAATCAATGAACGGAGAGTGTTTGAAATGGTTGTAAATACTGCTTGTAAAGAAAACACATCTCAGTACTTCTTTTATTACACCAAAGGTAGGTAGTAATCTAAAATTGCTCATATACTCAAGAAATCCTGTGGTTTAATCACGTAGCAGATTTTGACCTCTATATGTCAATGGAAGCAGAAACTCTCCACATAGGAAAAGGATAAGAGCAATAAGTACTAATGGAGGGAGGAAAGTTTCAGTAATATATTTAATGAGAAACCTCATTATCAGGGAGACGTGCAGGAGGCTTTGCTTTATGTTCTGGAACTGGGATTTCCTCCGTGCTAGGCATTTCTTCTAGAGAGATTCCTTCGCTTGCAGGAAAAGACAACAGAAGAATGCGAACTTTACAGCTCCAGCTCTTCTCTACCCACAAAGGGTTGTCTGGGTCTCGGCATGCTGCATACCTTTTTATTCATCACTGCTTTCTTTACAGGAGAATTCATAAGTATCCCGGTATCTTCCCTTCATAAATTCACTTTGATAAAAACAGAATTGTCTTTTTTTTTACTAATAAAATTAAAATCATTGCAATGGGAAATTATCTTTTCCAACATTTGAACTGTGAATAGATGAATTTAAAGATTTATGAGTAGAAAAAAGAATTATGAATAGAATCAGAGTTTTGTCACTTTTATCTAAATATGTATGGAAAAAGAATTGGAGATCCCATCTTAAATTCAGGTGTTTATTCAATAGTATAATTATCTTTTTTTTTTTCCCAGCAGCTACTCTATGGAATAGTCTGACCTGTTTGTAGCTTATTGTTTACAAAAAAAGTTTTGCCTATAAGCCAAACCAGAGTCTGACCACGGGGTTGCTTGAGAGGTGTTGGTTGAAGTGTCCACCTAGGGAAGTTACTTGTCTGATCCTGTTTTGGCCGAGCCTTCGTGTATTAAGAATCCCTAAGGCAGAGTGATGTAGGCGTTCATTAGACCAGGCTGCAGGTGTGCTAATTCAAGGAAAATTACATTCTTTCAGGAGACGGGTTGTTGAGAGTTGCATAAGAATTTTCATTAATATTGCAAATAAAATACTTGACTATTTGTATGTTAGATTGGAAAATTGAGTTTCTTGAGTATATAGCAGCCCTCACCCATGCACAAGTATAGAGGATAATTCCAAGACACCCCTAGTAGTTTCCTGAGCCTGCAAAGAGTATATAGAAGTTCTTTTACCATGCGCCGTGTGTGCGGCGCATGCGTGTGCAGTTTTAATTAATAAATGCACAGTGAGATTATACTTAATAAAACAGAACAATTATGATTAATAGAAACTCTCTGTTTCTATGATGTACCACTAAAATATCTAAACGAGGTGTGTATATGACACTTTGTCTTAACACTTTCAGCTCCTGCAAAATCTTCCTTACACTGACAAGATGACAGTATTGTTTGTCTACAATGGTCCTCACATGCTGGAACCAAACAGGTGGAATTTAAAGGCTTTCCAAAGGCGGCGACGCCGTATTACATTCACTCAACCTTCTTAATAAAAAGCACAGGGTGAGGGACTTGGAATTTTTCTATTCTATCCTGTTTATAAGTGTGGCCCAACTGAATAAATGGCAATTCACTGAGTAAAAAGTTGGTTATTTTTGGAAACCCGCTGTTAAATCCATAATAACTTCTTACTGCAGAGCATCACCTGGTAGTAAAAGTTAATTTTTCTCTGGTCTTTGTTGAACTTGAGTCCTTAGCATTCTGGCCCTGAGTCGTTGCTTCCCCATGAAAAAAAATATTTGCTATTTCAAATCACAGATACAATCTAAAAAGGGTTATCAATCACTAATTCCGTTGACATGGTAACTCTTAAGCTTTAATTGCCATGTAACTTTAATTATTCTTTTTAGAGTCTTAGACATGACTCTGCATGTGAGAAGTTCTAGTTTCATCCTGGTGTCAGATTTGAGTGTCATTTAATTTTAAGAATTAATATGGATGGACATGTGTAATCTAATGTATAAAATAATTTCAAGCAGATCTGTTACATTTTTACCTGTCATAAAAGATGACTGTGTATCGCCACTAGGACATGGAATTTTTTGGACCTTTTAAAAACTTGGGTGGAATTTGATGCTATCATTGTGTATTAGTGTCTCAAACGGGAAAATATGTACTGGGGTTCAGAAATGATAGCAGAGCTTTGGTAGGCCACAAGGTGGCCACTAGATGATGCAGAATACAAACCCAGCAGATTGACAGAATAAAATCAAGTGCTAAGGGCTTTAAACAAGAGCCCTGTAAAGTGTGTGGGGTTTTTATTTAAAGTTGATTGTATTGTACATCTTAAATTTCTAAAAGCAGTTTTGTAATTATTTTCAGAAGATTTTTTCTTAAGATTTCATATAGTGATTTCTACAATTTATATTTGAAATTTCTTAGTATTGTGTAAAGAGTGCTGGGAAAGCAGAGATTTGTTTCAAACCATAATGTTTCTAGAACTTGGGCTCATTGGTCATTTCCGACAGTGTTCATCCCTTTATTTTAGAAAATCTAGTTTTTAAACTTTCTTTTCCATGTGAAAGAGTTAGCTGGGGAAAAAAATCATTTCTCTCTGGATTACACTAATTAACAGTGCCAAGCAAATTTTATCCTTGAAAAAAAAATCTTGGAAGATAAGGAACTAGTCTGAAGATGTGGTGTTAGAACCTTGAGGTATATCTGAGCTGGTAGTGACATAATTTTTTTTCCCCTGGGTAGCCTGTATAAATTAAATTGATGAATTACACTGTTTGGGTTTTCCATATTTATATTCTGATTAGGCCAAAAAGCAGTGAACCATACATTCATGTCCTCTCTTGGGCAGTCTCTTTAAAAAGATATTTTTTTCTTCATAAACATTTTAAAAGAAAAACCCGCTTCTTAAATCTAATGCATGTACTATTAAAATATTTTTAAAAACATTTCTGCTTGTGTGAACAAGTAATATAAACATTGAAAAATTCGGTAACATATTAGTAAATCTGTTACAAATGTTTTTGTCTTTTATGTTCCACCAAAATACCAGTACCGATACATACTTCTGGTGTTTTTTCATTTATTGTCTAAGTTAGTGCTGGTCATTTATTCTGACAAAATCAAAAACAATGTGATAAAGAAGCTTGAAAGTTAGACCTATGTTTAAAAATAAAATCGACAATTCAGTTTATGTATGCCAACAGCTATTCCATGCCTTATATGTATGCATTTATGTTTCTCTAATGGACAAAGTTATGTTTGATTTTTCATTGAATTTTTGAACCATGAAGACAAATTATGTATCATTTAAGCACATTATTAAAATAACCTCAGTACATGTTCTCAGCCACTTAAAGCTTATATTTTCTGTAAAAGCTGATTTCTCATTACATAGAAATTATATAAGCTTTAAATAAAGGACTGATTTGACTAATAAAATATTTAAAACCTCAGTGTAACAAGCAGATACTTCTAATGGCCAAGTAGTCCTTGGTTTGACTAATCTCTATTAAGTGAGTTTTAGTAAAAAGGCAAAGATTCCTTGCAACATTCAAATTGTCTTTTGGCTGTGTGCTTATTTTCTTTGTAGTATGAGTCTTTATTGTATGAAAAATGTAATTTTGTCCAATTGTGTGTCTTATCTGTGAAAGTGAAAAAAAAAGCTATTTGTGGAAATGCTGCTTTGTTGGTAATAAATGCATATTTTCATATTGTTTTGGTGTATCTTATTTTAAAGGAATTCTGTTTCTATATTTTAAATCTTAAAATGCCAGCAGTTGAGGAACCATTAAGATGTTTGCCCTAATTTGATTCCTAGTACCCCAAAAGATCCCTGAGCACCACCAGACGTATCTCCCTACAGATAATAAAAGATCCTTTCTGGTTTCCAGTTCACTGCAATATATGTCTATTGAATGTCTTTTTTACAGAACGGTGGTACTTTACAAGTGTTTCCACTTGTTTTTCTTCTAAAATAATTTGATCTCGTGTAAGACCTAAAATAGAGTCTGGAGAGAAGGCGCAGTAACTAAGGTGCTTGCCTTATGCAGCCAATTCAGGTCCCTGACTCCTGAGCATTGCCAGGTGGGATTCATGAGCACAGAGCCAGGAATAAGCCCTGAGTGCTGCCGGGTGTTTTCAACCTGCCTAGGCACAGCCAACCTGTTTCCTAGGCTCTCGGAACCAAGAGATGTTTTAAGGCTCCACTTAGCTTCACCTAGTCTTCTGGAAGATAGTTCTTTTATTGGGGGTTGGGGGGAGAATCACACCCAGCGATGCTCAGGGGTTATTCTCAGCTCTGCACTCAGGAATTACTCCAAGCAGTGCTCGGGGACCATAGGGATGACGGGGATCAAGTCCGGTTCGGCTGCATGCAAGGCAAATGCCCTACCTGCTGTGCTATTGCTCCGGCCCCTGGAAGATCGTTCTTAAGAGTGAAGTCAAGCAGTCCAGTCTCGTTTTCTGATTGGGATTAAACAGCTTTAATAAGAGAAGGCCCAAACAAGTCAGTGACCAAGAACCTGTCAAGCAACTCTGAGGCCTGAAGTTAAATCCTCGTTTGCTCACATGCAGAGTGTGTGCACTGTCGGGGTCCTCTGTAAGAGTGCAGTGCCAAGAGCATGGAGGCAAGGTGTGTGAACACCTCAGGATGTGTGCACAGCAGGGCCAGGAATGCAACCCCTGGCAGGCAGTTTTTCCAGAAGCTTCACAAGCACAACTAGAAGGTCCAGCCCTCTTTGCGCACGTGTGCCAGCTCTGCCACTAATGGGTGCACTGCCGAGCGTGGGGTACCATAATCGGAAGGACAACCCCCTCAGTTTAAAAGTAAAATTACTTTTAAAGCAAAAGTAATTTTAGTGTTACATTGTCGGTTGGACCAAGAACGTAGAAGCCCATTGGCTGTGATGGAGCTTGGGTGGCTACAGATGTGTTCATTCTTGAGTACCGGAGGAACTTCCCTTAAGGGCCTTAACACCCGTCGTGTGTGTCGCATTACTTTATAGTTCAGCCTAGTTTTTATAATACTTAAAATCTGCATTTTATGAGACCAGACTATCACAGCCCGGATCACCGACACCCACCCCTGCAGCAGTTTTTTTTTCAATCCGGCCCAGGTATGCTGAACCAGAGACTCTCAGACATGGGGCAGAGCTGCTACTTGCTCTCCCGGCCCAGCCGCTCATGAGGCGCCCAGGAGGGATGGCGGGTTCTAGCCCTGGCCCGCCACCCCAGCAGAGCCTCACAACAAGCCAGATGAGCCCCCAACTCCATGGGGCCGCCGTTTTCCACATCCGGACTTCTTTCTCTCATCAACTCCACCCAGCAGACCAGACTATCACAGCCCAGCTTGTGCAGCCGCTAGCAAGCCGCACGGTTCATCTATAAATGCTTTATTTAGAGGTGACTACAAGAGTATGCCACCCGCATGGCAAGCTGCTCGTGTTGTATTTGATATGCCAAATACCAGTAACATTTATATTAGGTCATTCCCATGACCGAATATAATGGTTTGAGGCTCTTTATGTTCCTGGAGCAAGCGGATGCCTTAGGGTTCTACTAGCATGAGACAAGACATATGGAGATATTACTGGTGCCCACTCTAGCAAATAGATGATGAACGGGAGGATAGTGATAGATAGTGATAGATACTGATGATGATGCTTAATTGACAATTTATGATTTGTTTTTTAGTCTCAGTGAAAAAGTTAATCATTGGGGACTTCATTGTTTTGATTTGGGTCTACACCAAATGGTACTTAGGGATCGTTTCACTCCTGGTGGCCTTGGGAGAGGCCATATGGAGTGCGATGGATTGAACCCAGGTCAACCACCACGCAGCCCAAAGGCCAGCACCCCACCTGCTGTGCTGTCTCTGGCCCCTGGAGCACTTCTTGCAGTGTTCAGATGTAACTCGGTGCTTCAAATTCATCATGGCAGTTATGGCAAGATTGAGTGTATTTTTCTGCCTTCCCTTCACTGTTGCAGAGACCAAGTCTCTCGCTCACTGGTGACTGAGGGGTTGTCTTTCCGATTGTGGTACCCCCGCTCGGCAGTGCACTCTTAGTGGCAGAGCTGGCACATGCACTCACGAGCTTGTGCTTTGAAGCTTCTGGATAAACTGCTTGCCGGGGTTGCATACTTGCTCCGTGCTCTTGACACTGCACTTTTGCACGGAGGACCCCAGACAGAGGAGCACACTACTGCATGTGAATGCACGGAGGCTTTGACTTCAGGTCAGAGTTGCTTGACAGGTTCTTGGTCACTGACTTGGTTTGGGCCTGCTCTTATTAAAGCTTTTAATCCCAATGAGAAAACGAGATCGGACTGCTTGACTTCACTCTTAACTATCTTCAAGGACAAGTGAAGCTAAGTGGAGCCTCAAAACATCTCTTGTTCTGAGAGGCTAGGAAACAGGTTCACTGTTCATGGGCAGAGTAAACGTTTTCATTGAAAATGAAAGATATGAGGGGCGGAGCAATAGCACAGCGGGTAGGGTGTTTACCTTGCATGCAGCCGACCCAGGTTCGATCCCAGCATCCCGTATGGTCCCCTGAGCACCGCTAGAGTAATTCCTGAGTGAAGAGCCAGGAGAAACCCCTGAGCATTGCTGGGTATGACCCAAAAAGAAAATGAAAGATACTGTCTGCACAGATGCTGACATCCCTCCAGTTAGGAAGCCTGGACAATCATTTGGGCCTGTATGTATAGAAGTTGAGGGACAGGGGCTGCCCTGGGATCATAGATCCTTGCTGGGTTCACGTAGTAGTAGTGAAGCAGGGCGCTCCAGTGTAAGAAAAGATGCGGGGGTAGACTATCCAGTGAATTCTGATAGAATCCCGCACTTTCAACTTTCCATCACAGTTAAGATCTTCATTTGGTTCCAGAGGTCATTCACATGGTACATTCTTTACCTTCAAATATTGAATCCCACTTTTGGACAGTAAGTAAGACAAACAGAGGAATCCCTTTAAGGCTAGCACTGGTGTGCCTAAGTACCTTATTTTGCAAACTTGTATTTTGTTTATAAGCTACACCTTTGAATTGTTTTCTTATGTATTATATGTTACCAGTGTTATGTTTTGATTTTTGTTTCCATGTTTGTAATTTTGGTAAAAATGGCAGAGATGGGGCAAAAGAATCAAATACCCCAAAAAAAAACAAACTTTTTTCTCAATTGAGGCCCACTGATTTACTATGCTGTTTCAGAAGTAAAAGATACACATCTCTTTTGTGTATATTATTACCACATCACACCCCACCACTGAAAATTGCCTCCAACAGCTCCAGGCTGCAGCTGGCAATGCATGTGGTATGGGGAAGTGAACTGGGGCGGGCCACGGGCTGACACAGGCCTTGTCGCTGTGCTACCTCGCAGCCAAAGGGTCTTATGGTTCAAGATGATGGCTTCTATCCTCGCCAAGGGGGGACACAGGGAAGACATGAAGGCTCCATTTTGTTTGGGGCGCACTCAGCATTTCTGGCTGTGGGTAGGGTGTGGTCCCTGCTACTCCCAGACCAGGGGTCCAAGGGGTGAGTTCCAGCTTTTTGACTTCTCTCCAGTCCCATGGTCACTGCCTTTAAGAGTATCTTATACAGAAAGCACACATTTGTTCTGGGCCTGACTTTAAGCCATGTAGCCTGCAATAGGGGCTTGACTATGTCATCTTAGCTGTGTGGCTTAGAGACACTGCTTAAAGGAGAAGGTAGACGGTGGGAGTGTCTCCCACTTAACCAAAGCGAGGAACCAGTTACGCTACAAGCCATGTTTCTGAATAAAAAGTCGGTGTGTTTCCCCATGTCCTGAGTTAATGGTCTTCAAGATTCTCTTATCTCCCTCTATTGTGAATGAAATGGCATCTTTAAGCCACTCTTAGCCTGCTTTCCCCCCTTGTAGCATTTCTCACTGCTTATCATTGCATATATTATTCGATATTTGTCTTCACCAGTAGTTATGAGTTCTCTGAAGGAAATGACTGTCGTATTGATTGCTACCTTCCCAGAGCCTGGGAAAAAATGCGTATTCGTACATTGTAAGTACTTTGTAATTGTAGCATGAATGAATGCCCTTTCTCCCAACACTGACAGTGATTACAGCATGTTTGTTCTGATGTGCATATATTCCGACCTTGTAATGCGTCTACTCCACAAGTTTGTGAAATAGAAAATAAGGCCACTTGGTGGGTAGGTGGGGTGCACACCCATTGGTGCTCAGGGCAGTTCCTGGCTCCATGCTCAGGGGTGACCCTGTTGCACCGTGGGGACCGTTGTGTGGTGCCTGAGATTGAACCAGTGTCGGCAGCCCTACAAGGCCAGCGCCTTGCCCGCTGTGCTCTCTCTCCCGGCCCCGGGCCTGTAATTCTGCCCGGGGGGAGGTGTGGCAGCCACGTGTGCGGCTGCGGACTCTGCCACTCTTAGCCGACTCTTAGCTGGGCGTCAGCATCACCACAGAGGAAATCAGAATTTGGGAAATTTAGGAAATTAGAGTTTAGAATCCGGGACCAGAGCCAGGACTGTCCGGCGGGTAGGACTTTGCCTTGCACACGGCCAACCCAGCTTCAATCCCGACATCCCATATGGTCCCCAAAGCACCACTAGGAATAACTACTGAGTGTTACTGCTGAGACCCAGTTCTGACTCTCTCGTTGGGGCGCGGAAGGGTCGGTACTGAGACTGCAATCAGGGAGCTCTCTAGGGTTCTGAGCTGCGCAAGCGTTCTGGAGTGCTGGGCGGCAGATAGCCTGCCGGGGAGCCGCTGGGGTATCAGGACAAGTTCTCTTCTACCTCCGAGTCCACCGGGGGGAACAGATGAAAACTTGAGTCAAGCGCCAGTTCCAAAAAGACCTTTTTTTTTTTTTTTTTTTGCTTTTTGGGTCACACCCGGCAATGCTCAGGGGTTACTCCTGGCTCTGCACTCAGGAATTACTCCTGGCGGTGCTCAGGGGACCATACGGGATGCCGGGGGATCGAACCCAGGCTGCCACAGGCCGGCCGGCGTGCAAGGCAAACGCCCTACCCGCTGGGCTATCGCTCTGGCTCCCAAAAAAGGCTTTTAATAATACAAAAGCTCTACCACGGAAATCCAGTATAATGAAAGCTCTGGTCAGAACTTAGACCATACAAGAGAGAGCCCAAGTCTCTCACCAAAGAGAGAATCTCACCTGAGAGGAGTTCTACTCAGAAGAAAGGGAAGAAAAAGGGAAAAAAGGGGCAAGTGCCTCAAGTCAGTCCCCTTATATAAACCAAAGTAATCCTATCTGTGGACAGGGAGGGTCCTGTCAACAAAGAACATTAAACAGCTTGTAGAAGGGGCGTGCCATACCCTATTCCAGGTATAAACAAAGGTTATGCCAAGGACTAATCCCGAGATTATCTCTTATGTAAAACACTGGAGAGAGAGAGAGGGCTGATATAAAGTAATACATCTTAATTCATGAGCTTCATGTGATCTAGTGGTACCCACAAGGTCCTTATTATCTGCACCAGGGTGATTCTGAGTATCTTGTTCTCGTGTACTGAAAGGGTCACATTCGCCTGCTTAGAGCAAACTAGTATGATCCTTCCTATAGTCTTCCTATAGTCTCAACATAGCCAGGGTGGTAGTCTCCTGGTAAATTCTAACTGTCCCACACTGGGTGCAGTGGGTATAAAGAGGAGCTGTGCCCAATCTAGAAAACATAGAAGTCTTAGTAGATATAGAGACTCACAGACATGGGGCAGAGCTGCTACTGGCTCTCCCTGTGCCCAGCCACTCACGAGGCGCCCGGGAGGGAAGGCAGGTTCTAGCCCCTGGCCCGCCACCCCAGCAGAGCCTGGCAACAAGCCAGACGACCCCCCACTCCATGAGGGCCTCCATTTTTCCACATCCGGACTTCCCCCTCATCAGAACTCCACCCAGCAGACCAGCCTATCACACCCTGTTCGTGCGGCGCGCAGTTCATCAATAAATGCTGGATTTTGAGATGACTACAAGAATATGCTACCTGCATGGCAGAACCTGGCAAGCTACCCATGTCGTATTTGATATGCCAAATACCAGTAACAATTATAGACCTCATTCCCATGATCTGATGGAATGGTTTGGGAATCTTTATGTTCCTGGAGCAAGAGGTGCCCTTGGGCTCTACTTGCATGAGACGGGACATATGGAGATGTTACTGGGGCCCGCTCGAGCAAATCGATGATGAACGGGAAGACAGTGATACAGTGATACAGTGGCTGTTACACTCACTGTACATAAATTTAACCTTCCAAATGTTTCCGAGTGGACCACAGTCATTTTGGATGTGGATCGGTACTCTTGGAATTGGAAAGGGATGGGGCCTGCCTCAGATCTAGAAAGTCTGTGGAGAAAGAGAATTTGGGAATTTGAGTATTAGAGCTGGCCCTTAAGAGAGAATAGAACATGCTGGCAAGCTGTTGTGGGGTGCTTTTAGGAAAAGGGAAGACTGGTCATAAAAACGCATGTCCCGTGATTCCCAGTCTGCCCAAGACAGTTTTGTCAGGCACAGCTTGTTTTTACTAACAATCCTAAGTTGAACATGGGTTAGGTAGCTATTTCCTCATAACTCTGTTAGGGAATACAGTAACACATTAGTCTTAGATCAAATTTTGCCACTTCTGTAGGCACATATAAATAAGCAAGCACAATTTATTGTTCCGCATAACTTGAGTTTGTGAAGTTCTAGCTCTGTCATTTTGGGTGATTGATCGCACTGCCGGAAAAGGCTTATTCATAGCAAATACAATAAAAATCCCTTTAAGTGGGCACCAAGCAACTAGACATTCTTAGACTCAATGTCTAGTCATAGGATTGAGGTTGAAGGGAGCTTTTTAAACTTTAGAAATTAATCCCATAGCTAAAGGGTTTAGAATTTGCTGTATATTCAGTTTGCAAAATAAAGGCAAACATTGATCATTTTAATCAATCTAGTAATACCTCTCAACTAATTTCTTAGGAACCAATTTTAAGCCACAAAATTAACTTTGTTACATGTCTTGAACAGTACATGAATAGTAGAAGAGTTGATAGGAAATGCTCTGAAATGGGTGTTCTGTTCTATTCAGGATGTTAAAATGCAGTGTCACAGAGCCAAGCTAGTACAGAGGGAAGTCACTTGCCTTGGGTACAGTCAACCTAGGTTCAATCCCCAACACCATATGTGGTCTATCAAACTGTGCCAAGAGTTGGGACCAGAGAGATAGCACAGTGGAGAGGGGTGTTTGCCTTGCACACAGCCTACCTGGGTTCGATCCACAACATCCCATATGGTCCCCCGAGCACCAGGAGTAATTTCTGAGTGCAGAGCAAGGAGTGACCCCTGAACACAGGGTCCGGTGTAAGCCCTGAGCACAGCCAGCTGTGGCCCAAACTTTAAATAAATAAAGTATAAACTGGAAGAGCGCTCGAAGAGCTGAGTGCATTCTTTGCAAGCAGGAGGCCTGGATTTGATCCTTGACACTGTATAGTCCCAAGCAGAGTCCCAAGGCCTTGGCATGTGACCCCCAAAACAAATGATACACTATTTAAAGCAGCTGACTAAAAGCTAGTAAAACACGGCAAGGTCAGAGAGACACGTATGTAAAGATTACGGCAGACCTGGTTGCCTGAGTACTGCCAGGTGCAGCCCTGAGAGCCCTGAGAACTGTTGGTGGGTCCTGGGAGCCGCTGGGCACCACAGAGTGACCCGCAGGTCTCACTACTACAGCATCCAAGCAGCGCCACGCCCATAGACCTGGGCCCATTCAATCACTGTCGCGGCTGGCAGTGACCGGGAGTTGTGCTGCTGGGCTTCTGGCCACCACATGGGGAAACCACCCCCACCCCCGCCAAGACATATCACTATACATGCCAGAATATTCTAAAAGAACTGTAGCAGCTGGGGCCAGAAAGTACAGCAAGTGGGACTCTCGCCTCGCCCATGGCAGGTTCCATCCTCTAAGACATCCAGGAGTGCTCCCTGCAAGGCCAAGAGTGAGCCCTGAGCACTGCCAGATGGAGCCTTCAGACAAACAACACCAAGAAAAAAGTTAGCACCCCCCCAAGACCACAGTGAAAAGTCACTCAGGAAAAGTGTGGGGTAGTGGGACTGGATGATGGAGAACAAAGGGCAACATTTTCTAGACCATACAGATTCCTCCCCTGTGCAAAGCAGCGTGCATCCCTTTGAAATGTAAGTGAACTGTAAGCTGAGTGGCATCAAGAGAAGCTATTGCCATTCATTTATATGAAAAAATTCGTGTTGTCAGATGCGAAACAAAGCCCCCCCAACCTATAGCAAATAGCACCAAGCCTAAAATAACACTAAATGATGAAAGTAGAACATGAAGACTTGCACAGCCTTCATAAAGTCGTTCCCAAGGAGGAGTTTGACAGCGTCATTCCCTTGGCTGTGAAAGCTGCTGTGCTGGAACAGCTGCTGCCGGGCACGCAGATACTTTTTTCTGTTTGTGCCTTCAGTCTCTAGATGGGAAATCCTCTGTATTCTTTCAGCTGGCAAAATGAGCTTAAGCAGGTCTTTTATAAAAAACGAAGGGGCAATACACAAACTTTCAAGAGCAAAGGATATCGGAGCCCGCTTTTGTTTTTGTTTGAAGCCGCTGCTGGTGTGGAGCTTCTGACTTGGGGCGAGGGGAGGAGCCGCTGGTAGCTGTGCTCGAGACCCAGTGATGCCAGAGGCTGACTTTGAGCCTCGCTGAGCTCCTATGGGTCCCCCCCAGACGAATACATCTTTCCAGTCCCAAAAGCCTGTATATACGCTTTTCTTAAGAGCAGAGAGCGATGCTGCGAGAACTTGAATTCAGGAAGATTTATTTGACCGTCAGATTTGGGGGCAGAGAGACGGGCGTGTGAGATTCCGAGAGCAAGCAGATCAATAATAAAATCCAAGCAGTTGCTCTAAGAATAGCAGTGGAGGGAGAGCACAAGAGCTATTTCTATGGAGAACGTATCAAAATAGTTTTGTGCCATCCATTTGTGTAATGCCTGCTTTCATAGCTTTTATTTTTTTGAAAGAAACTACCAAAAAAGATATGTTCTTCATTGAGTAAGACAGTCCAGAAAGATAAACTGACTTGTCCAAAGCCACTAACTTTAGAAGTGCTCTATAGACTGGGGACTGAGGAGAGACCAGGAAATGGCCCTTCTCAAGAATCAGACAAGCCTGTCGTGGCATGTACACGTGCCTGTTGGTTAGTGTAAAATTGGCGGGACCTGTCTACTAGAAATTGAGCAATGTATTCGTACCCCTTTGATTTGGCAAATCAACCCCTTATGGAATGCTATCCTATCTCTATTCACTCCCCATATATTTTTGGGGGTCACACGGACAATTCTCAGGGGGTTACTCCTGGCTCTGCACTCAGGAATTACTCCTGGTGGTGCTCAGGGGATCATATGGGATACTATAGATCGAACCGGGTCAGCCACGTGAAAGGCAACGCCCTCCCCCACTGTGCTATCGCTCCAGCCCCAAATTCCAATATTTCTAAGTGTATGCATACTAATGTTAAATTCAGTGTCATTTAAAATAGAGTACATTGTGGACTTGTTAATAAATTCTGATGAGAATAGTTGTCTTAATTAAATATTGTTAAAAGCGGTAACTGGGTATTGTGGGGGTTTTTGGTTTTTTTTTGGTTTATTATACTCCTGAAACTTAAATAAATTGGAAGCTGGTAGCAAATCATTTTCTTGTAAAGTAGGCATCTGACAAGGAACTAATGTGTTAAGTATATAAAGAACTCTAAAAGGTAATTTTAAAATGGGCAAAGATCTAAATAGAGCAACCTTCAAAGAAGACTTACAGGTGGTTAACAAATATATGGGGGAAAAAGTGTTAAGCTTCACTATCAGGGACCTGCAATGGGACAATGAGAGAACACTTCACTCCTTGTGGAATGGCCTAGGCATGTCAGGAAACTAAGGAACAAATGTTGAAGAGAGTTCAGAGAAAAACCTCAAACTGTTAGTAGGAATGTAAATCAATCCAGTCTCCGGGGAAAACTGTATGGTTGTTCTTCACAATATTTAATAAAAATAGAGGACCAGAGTAGTACAACGGGCAGGATGCTTGCCTTGCACATACATCACTGACCCACATCCAATCTCTAGCATCCCATGTTATCTTGATCCCTGTCAGAAGCGATCCCTGAGCTCAGAACCAGGAGGAAGACTCCTGAGCACCAATGAGTATGACCCCCTCAAAAACTTTTTTTTAAATAGAGTTACCATTCAGTTAGCAATTACCCTTCAAGGCATTCATCTGAAGAACATGAGTACACTACTTCAAGAGGGTCTATTCGCTCCTGTGACCAGCACACGGCCAGGACACACAAATATATGATCGCCCCTCCAATATGACTGCATACAAAGGCGGGATGATGTGTTTAGTGGAATACACTCAGCTCCTTTCTAATGATAAAATCTTGCCTTTTGTAACTGGACTGAAATTCTGGTGATAATACTACTGGGATCACTCGGGGCTAGGGAAGGGGAGAGAACTGGAAATGTGGCCAATTTGATAGTGGTGAACTGCACTAGAATTTTGGTGATGGGTGTATTGTGTGGTATAAACATTTACCAAAATGTAAGGTATGCCCTCTGTTAGACATGCCCTCTGTGACTTACATAGTACTGTGCACACACACAAACACACTTTTTTGAATGGAATCACCATGAAATAGAGTGGACACAGCTTTCACGGTCAGTTTTAGTCACCCTGTACCAGTATACATTTCCCACCACCAGTGTTCCCACGTTCCCTCCTGCCACCCTTTCCCTCAGCTTTCCTCTATAGCAGGCACTATTCTCTCTCCCTGTGCTCTGTCTCCCTCTCTCCTGCTCTCTCTCTCTTCTGCTCTCTCTCTTCCCTTAGGGGCATTATGGTTTACCATACAGGTATTGGAAGGGTATCATGTTTGTTCTTGTCCAGAATAAATCAAGACCTTGGTTTTTTTTTTTTTTCGGGTCACAGCTGGCCATGCTCAGGGCTTACTTCTGGCTCTTTGCTCAGGAATTACTCCTGGTGGTGCTCAGGGGACCATATGGGATCATATGGGATGGCAGGGGATAGAACCCTAGATTGGCTGCGTGCAAGGCAAACGCCCTCCCACTGAACTATCGCTCTGGCCCCTAAATCAAGACTCTTAAGACTGTTTTTCATCTACTGCTACTATCAGAGCTCCAGGATCGCAGGTATTGAAGAGCATAGTACCGCGTGCTCTGTATCTGTGTTGTGAAAGAAGCCATGCTAACAAACATGCAGTAAACATCGCCATAATTTCCATCTCCTACAATGTCCAAAGAAACTCAAAGCATATTCC